>MU736400.1:14572-28228 GCA_026770625.1 Nicotiana glauca
ACTATAACTGTAATCAAGGAAATCTGAATCCGCGATTAATAAATTAAATGCTTTGGCTAGGAAAAATTAGTAAGATTACATTTAAAAAATAGTTAACAAACTCTAATTATCATATATAGCAGAGAGACTCCACAAATAGCTGTCTTTAAGCTCTCTCTTTTCTTATAAGAGTGATGTCCGGGCCAGCTTGTACGCATCTCAACACTTCCACCGGGAACCTACTACCTCCCGCCAGCACATGTATTATGGTTCTCCTCCCACTTCAATGACCACCAGGCTACTTCTCCGGGTGCTAAATAGCTGTCTTTAATCTCATATGCACATGATGAGGATTCCACAAAGGAAGTACAAAAATCCAATAATAATTAGATTTAACTAGTTTACCTTCGTGATGCACAAAGCACTTAACACATGAAAAGGAAACATAAAACAAAATCAACAAAATTCAAGGCCTTTAAGCAAATTTAAAAATAAAAAAATAAAAACTCACAATTTTGACGGCGACGATCTCAAAAGAATCAATATGCGTAGCTGCAAAAACAATACAAATCCACACATAATTATCAAAAATCACATCAAATTTAAAAATATCCAAGCTCAATTAATAAAATAATGCTCGAAACATATAAATTACACTTACCGAGGAAAATTTCACCAAACGATCCACTACCAATTTTACGACCAAGCTTGAATTTACCTCCGACGATCCTTTCCATAGCTTAGATCGACGGCTCAGATTAGATCAGATCAGATTCTTCCAGATCATGAAAAAAAAAGGTGTTTTTTTGAAGATTCGGAGTAGTCGCAAATCGAAATACACAAATAAAAGAAGGATTTGTAATTGAATTATCTCTAGAAAAACGAATGACGCCGGCGAAGAACGTGAGGATTTTCCGGTGAAAAAGACGGCGGAGTTTTGGGGTGGGGGGGATTGGGGGTAGGTATGAACTGGTGAAGACTGATGAGGTGAGGGATTAGAGTATTTTTTTCGTGTATATGCGCTGTGATTACGTTACGGTTCACGAGCGCACAAATGAGGAAAGAGGATAAAGTTTCCACGTGGATCAACAAATTGTGGTTGATTTGACTTTTGTGGGACTGAATAATGTAGTTTAATTGGCCCATTTGAAATAATGGGCTGGACTTTGGTTAAGGATCTGGGCCTAGCCTGTGCAAATTTTTTTGGGCATTTGCATCTATACCCACTTTTTGTGTCATATTTTAACATGTGTCCGCTTTGCAAAAAAAATTGCAAACGTACCTACTTTTTCACATAAATTCAGCACACGGGGCTGAAGTAGCAAAGGCAATTACATAAAACTTCAGCATTTTAGTAGTCGGGCCTGAAGTTTTTGTTTTGTAACTTCATCGACAACATTTTTGTTTTGTTTTAGTAGCCGGGCAATTACACTACTTTTATTTCTATTTAGTAACTAGGAAACTTCAGCTTTGCCAGTTATAAAATAAAAACTTCAGCTCTAGAGCTGAAGTTTTTGTTTAGTAACCCGGAAACTTTAGCTTTCTAGAGCTGAAGTTTTCCAGTTATAAAGGGAAGCTGAAATTTTTTAAAAAGTGGGTACGGATGCAAACAAAAAGATAAAGTGGCTACAGGTTAAAAAGGGGGGCTCAAATAGGTCGCCCCGTGCAACTTTTACCATTTTTTTTTGTGAATTCAACCTTTACTGTCGGGCTTTTGCATCTGTACTCAGTTTCGGGGTCACAATTGAAGCTATACCTACTTTGCAAAAAAAATTGCAAACGTACCTACTTTTTCACATAAATTCAGCACACGGGGCTGAAGTAGCAAAGGCAATTACATAAAACTTCAGCATTTTAGTAGTCGGGCCTGAAGTTTTTGTTTAGTAACCCGGAAACTTTAGCTTTCTAGAGCTGAAGTTTTCCAGTTATAAAGGGAAGCTGAAATTTTTTAAAAAGTGGGTACGGATGCAAACAAAAAGATAAAGCGGCTACAGGTTAAAAAGGGGGGCTCAAATAGGTCGCCCCGTGCAATTTTTACCATTTTTTTTTGTGAATTCAACCATTACTGTCGGGCTTTTGCATCTGTACTCAATTTCGGGGTCACAATTGAAGCTATACCTACTTTGCAAAAAAAATGCAAGCCTACCCATTTTACGATCAACTTCAGACTTTTCGAATCTGAAGTTAAAAAAAGTTAGTGTGAAGTGCAATGCATTTAAGGCCAATTAGGTCTAAATTGCAAAAATTATACTTAAGATGCACTTAAGTCCAAATAGGTATGAAGTACAATAAATATTTTCATGCACTTAAAGTCAGAGAGGTCTGAAGTGAAAAATTTACACTTCAAATGCACTTAAGGCTAAATAGGTCTGAAGTGCAGCCAATGGTTTCATGCACTTAAGGCCAATAAGTTCGAAGTGAAAAAATTTCACTTCAGATACACTTAAGCCCAAATAGGTCTGAAGTACAACCAATGGTTTCATGCACTTAAGGCCAATAAGTCCGAAGTAAAAAAATTTTACTTCAGGTGCACTTAAACCCAAATAGGTCTGAAGTGCAACTAATATTTTCATGCACTTAAGGCCAAATAGGCCTGAAGTACAAATTGCACAAAAACTGAAATTTGTTCTTCGATTTTTAACGATCCAATATACGATTTAACACCTAAATCTACTCTAAAAGAGCTCAAATTTGAAACATAACCTCCAAATATCATCAAGAAAAAAACCGCAATCATTAATTTGTCAAAATAAAAATAAATCTAACGAATTTGCATTTAAGAAGAAGAAGAAGAAACCCTAAAATAATAGTAAAAAATAAAGCGTCGCAACAGGTCACCTCTGTAAAATATCATAAATACCTAAAAATATGTTTAGAAACACCATATAAAATTATTATCACCCGAAGAAGAAGAAAAAGAAGAAGAAGGGGGAGAAAAAGGCCTCAAATTGTTTAAACCCAAATACCTGCTCAATGAATGGTGTAGTGTGGAATGTGAAGGGAATGAATAAGCCCTTCAAACAAGGGAAGATGTGTAAATATCTTAAGAAATTTAATATTTTGATTGTTAGTTTGTTGGAAACTATGGTGAAGGATATGAACTTTGGTGCTAGTATTACTAGAGCAACAAAGGGATGCACATTTGCTAATAATTATGTTGAGGCAGATAATGGGAGAATTTGGATATTATGGCTGCAGCAGAACCGTGTTAATGTCACTATCATAGAAACTAATGCTCAGTTCAACCACTGTTTTTTGGCGGATAGGTATTCTTTATTTTCATGTGAATTTATTGTGATATATGCCAGAAATACTATTGAAGAAAGGAAAGCACCATGGGGTGGTTTACAAGCATTCGCACAAACATAACTAAACCTTGGTGCCTAGCAGGAGATTTTAATACTCCCTCATTCTTGGATGATAGAATTGGAGGACAACTAGTGGCTGAGGCAGAAACTAGATATTTTCAGCATACTATTGATTCTCTTAATATGGTGGATATGAAAGCCATTGGTAGGTTATCTACTTAGACTAATGGACATGTATGGATCAGAATTGATAGGGCTATGTGCAGTAATGAGTGGATTTTGGACTATAGTAATATTACAACTCAATATAAAGAGAACCATTTCTCTGATCATTCACCGATACACATAGAATTCACAACTAATAAGCCCCAAGGTAGGAAGCCCTTCAGATTTATCAACATATTAGTTGAACATGACAAGTTTCTACCAGAAGTAACCTCAGTATGGAGTCTGACTATTCAAGGGTCTTATATGTATCAGGCGTGGCAGAAGTTGAAACTTTGTAAGGAGCCTCTGAAGTACTTGATGCACGGGGTGGTGGGGAGTATAGATAACAGAGTGAAGGAAACTAGAGATAAACTCCAACACATCCAGTCCCTCCTAACCATGAAACTTGACAATACTCTTTTTGAGTTGGAAAAGTCTATATTATGGGATTTGAATAAATGGCTAGCACTTCAGGAGAAAATACTAAAATAGAAATTCAAGGCTTACTTGATAGCTGAAGGAGATGGTAATAATAACTAATTTTTCTTTTGTATGAAGGCTAGGGCAAGTGTTAACAATATAGCTGTACTGAAAGATGATAGTGGAAACCTACTTCGACTACATAAGGATATTGAAAGAGCTTTCCCACAGTTCTACATCAATCTCTTGGGTTCAACTGCTGAGTCTATCCCCTGGTGTGGATATAAATATCATAAGAAAAGGTATAAGCTTATCAATATCACAACAACAAGATTTGACCAGAGAGATCACATATACTGAGATTAAAGAGGCTCTATTCGTAATAGAGGATAACAGGGCCCCAGGAATAGATGGATTCAATATTTGTTTTTTCAAGACGACTTGGAACATCACATGGGGTGATATTTGACTGGAAATATGATGATAGGCTATAATTACGTATTTTGATCGATTATTACACTCTAATTTACTGCACTTTAGTTGAGTTTGCGTTTTAATCGCTAGTGTTTTGTACTAACAGTGTATTTTATGCCTTGTAGGAGTGATTCCGAGCTATATAGATGCTATGGAATGAATTCAAGTGATTTGGAGCTTTGAAGTATGAGTAAAAGCCCAAGGAATTAAGCCGGGATCGTATTCGGGGGTCAAATTTGATAATTAAGTACGAACGACACAATTTGTTTTCCCAAACTTTCTGATTCACAAAGGTTGATTTTCTAACAACTAAAGACTGAAAGTAATTAATAACTAAAAATTAACTAAACTTGATGTGTAAATAGTAGAAATAAAGTCTAAGGCAATGGTTTCCCCTGTTGGTAATTTCCTTGGTTGTATATGTCTTATAACTACGATTTAATTATCTCTAATAATCATGAAATCTCAATCTATCATAATTTTCTCTCAAGTAATTATGATAATCCACTAGACGCACTCTCTCAAGCTACGCTAGCTAATTTCACAATACGGTTCACTTACATTGCACCCGGGGTTTCGTTATCTCTAATCCAACCCCTAAACCCTCGGTTATGACTCTGATGTTGTTCATATAATCACCTAAATATGCACTCTCTCTCAAGAAGATACATAATAAATAGGAACGGATAATTGAGGGCCTTTTCAACTAATCCACAATCAAAACATAAATGAGCAATTAGAGATTAACAACCAAATCTAATTATATTAATAAAATAACTAATTTATTCCCAAAGGTTTCCATCAAAACCTTAGATTAATGTTTTTAGCTACTCATGACAATGGGAAAATAAAATACTAGAAGATTCATAATCATAAATTGCAAGAAAAATAAAGAAGAATAAGAGTAATGATATTTTGGGTGATCTCTCACACTTTTTTTTCTTTCCAAAGTACTCTTTAATTTTAGTCTCTAAATACGTAATTTTAGTCGATTATTACACTCTAATTTACTGCACTTTAGTTAAGTTTGCGTTTTAATCGCTAGTGTTTTGCACTAAAAATATATTTTATGTCTTGTAGGAGTGATTCCGAGATATATAGATGCTATAGAATGAATTCAAGTGATTTGGAGCTTTGAAGTTTGAGTAAAAGCCCAAGGAATTAAGCCGGGATCATATTCGGGGTTCAAATTTGATAATTAAGTACGAACGAAGACTTGAGGAGGCATATTGTGCATTGTCTAGTAAAATAGATATAACTTTATCCTCAAAACTGCATTTGGGCTCCACAATACATGGTTAGAAAGTTAATTCAAAGGGATACAACTTTTACGTTTTACATTTTTCCAAATTCCAAACTGAACATGGTGAAAAATGCGGTCGAAACCGCCACCGCAGAACTGACCGCGGCAGAAAATCAGAGAGCTTGTATGGCCGCGGTCCTACCGCGTTTTGGCCGCGGTCTCGCCACTCCAGGCGTCAAAAAGAAGTCTTATTTCGTCCGGAACAAGGTTATTTTGGACCTACACTATTCCAACTTGTATAAAAGGGGTCCTAAACCTATTTTGAAGAGGAGGGGACATATTGTGGACATAATTTAGACCTAAGGAGGCAAGAACACATTGAAAGCAAGGCGGAGAATTCTTCAACAAGTTTTTCCTTCCTCTTCCTATTTTTCATTGTTGGTTATGATTTTTAGTATTGTAGTTTTACTTACTATTATGAATAGTTAATTCGTTTTCTAGGGTTTTGGTGAAACCCGTTGGGGATGATTTGGTTGTTATATTAATATAGTTTTGAATTGGTTGTTTATCTCTATTTGTTCAACTACGTTTTGATTGTGGTTAATTGAAAGGATCCTCAATTAGCCGTTCGTATTTATTATGTATTTGTTTGAGAGAGAGTGCATATTTAGGTAGTTGTTTCTACAACATCATTCCCGGAGTATAGGCGAGAGTCATAACCGAGGGTTTAGAGGTTGGATTAGAGATAACGATACCTCGGGTGCTATCTAACTGAACTGTAATGCGAATCTAGCTAGCGTAGCTTGAGAGAGTGCGTCTAGAAAATTATCATAATTGCTTGAGAGAGATTTATGATAGCTGGAGAGTTCATGATTGATAGAGGCAACTAAGTCAAAGCTATAAGAAACATATAACAAAGGAAATCAACAACGGGGGAAACCATTACCTTATACCTTTATTTCAATTGTTTACAATTCAAGCATAGTTAGTTTTTTAACTGTTTATTTATTTTCAATCTTATCTTCTTAGTGATATTAAACAGATACAGCTAAGCCTTAGTTCCCTATGGTATTCGACTCCGGATTTATAGACCGGATTATATTTGCAGCGACTGCTTATCCTTTTTAGGACTAGAGTTGGGCGTGATCAAATTTTGGTGCCGTTACCGGGTAACTAACGATGTAGTTATAGCTGTATATATTGCTAGGGTTCAAGTTTGAACTTTTATTTTGTTTTATTTATTATTTTAATTTTTTTATAACTGTTGATTTGAGAAACATGACATCTTGAAATTATGGGAATTTAGGTGTAGATAATTCTACTATTGATCTCCATACATATTGTGAAGGAAATCGCCTGTGGAAAAAATTTCAAAACGTTCTTGAGAGCGAGCTTTGTGCACCAACTCAATCTTTTTTGTGGAATGTGTGTGATGTGTGTGGTGGTAAAAATGGTCACTTTTATGGTTGTTCTTATATTTCTTATCTTCGCCCAACCCCTTACTATGATGGTTCTACCTCTTCTTGTGAAGTTAATAGGATCAAAGAACCTGGGAATGCAGACCTGAAGGAGATCAAGGATATGCTAAAGTGCCTTATGGAACAAAACAATGAGAAACAATTGCATATAGAAAGGCAAGAGGCAACTATTCGGAAGTTGGAGGCTCAATTGAGTTAAGTGGTTGGAGCTTTTAATGCCCAACAAGCCAATATTGAGGTATTTGTGGAGGTCAAAGTAGAACATCAACAACCTAGCCAACTAGAATTTGAAGATGTCAATGTTGAAGAAGTAAGTCTAGAGTCAGCCAAGGACATTGAGGATACAAATTTTGTTGACTCTAGTATCATTGATGTTGAGGATGCTGAAAGTCCTGAAGTTCATGTGTGTGAGCGCAGTGGTCCTCACTCCAAACATTTTTCTACATTGTGCTTGGATGAAAATATGAAAATAGAGTCATCCGAGCTGATTGAGAAGTCAAAGAATGAGGAACAAGGTGCCTATATTCTGGAATTTTTCTTGCAAGAAAGACAGGACTACATACCTCATATAAAAGACAAGAAATGTAGAATAGTACAATGGTTGCTTGGGCCAATTATATTTGTTCCACCACCCCTGGAGCATAACCGAATACTTGAAGCCAAATTGGGGGCTCAATTCATAAGTTCAAGGTGGAGGCAAAAAGTGATTCCGTCGTGCCGCGACGTTAAATCAAGCGCTTGTTGGGAGGCAACCCATCTTTATTTTTTTATTTTAATTTAATTTATTTTATTCATTTTTTTTATTGTATTATTCTTGTAGTTTCGATTTTTTTTATTTTTAGGAGCATGGAAAGCAAAGCCATTGGAAGGATGAAACAACAAACCAAATGGTTGTAACTAAGTGTAAGGTACCCGCACGAAAGACCAAGCTTGGGAGAAGTCTGAGTACCCCATGAATTGCTAGTGTGTGACGACCCAAAGGGTCATCATCGTATTTCTCCCTTTTTTCGCGCTTTCGAGGCCTTGAAAACCTCACTTTTAGTTGCCTCGATTTGCGTGCATAGTCTGGGCGCGAAGCTGGAAAGTTTTTATGTTAAAATATGTGAATTCTGTGAAAAATTTAAAGAATTATGATATTAATATTGATATAGTTGACTTTGATCAACATTTTGGGTAAACGGACCCGGACCCGTGATGTGATGGTCCCGGGAGGTCCGTAGAAAAATATGGAACTCGGGCATGTGCCCGGAGTCGAAATCTGAGGTCCAGAACCACGGTAATAGAATTTTTCTGTTAAATTATTTTCTGAAATTATTAAGGAAAAATAGAAATGAAAATAAGTTAGAAAATATAGGTATCGGGCTCGTATTTTGGTTCTAACGCCCGGTACAGGTCTTAAATATGCGTTAAGAGCTTTCTGTGAAATTTGGTCGAAATCGGACGTCGTTTGACGTGTTTCGGACTATGAGTTCCAAGTTTGAAAGATTATGAAGTTTAGAAGAAAAATCACGAGTTTTGAGGCTCGATTCTATGTATATGATGTTATTTTGGCGATTTGATCGCACGGATAAGTCCGTAGGATATTTTTGAGGTTGTGTGCATGTTTAGTTTGGAGCCCCGAGGGCTCGGGTGAGTTTTGGATAGGCATCGGATTGCATTTTCTCATTTTTGAAAATCTGGTATGTTGGCTTCTGTGATTTTCGCAAATGCGAAGATGAGACTCGCAATTGCGAGTTCGCAAATACGAACATTTAATCGCAAATGCGAAGATGGGGATCCTTTCATAGGATCGCAAATGCGATCCATTTGTTCGCAAATGCGAACCAGGGAATTTTCGGGCACTGTCGCAACTGCGATGGCTTGGCTCGCAAATGCGAGGGTGGCCTATCGCAAATGCGATCTTTTTCTCGCAAATGCGAAAATTGTCCATGTGATAAGGGTTCGCAAATGCAAACCTCAACCTCGCAATTCCCATATTTGGTCGGGGTTCGCAATTGCGAACCCTTGTTCGCAAATGCGACATCAGAGACCTGCATATTCATACTTAGACGATTTTGAAGCTTCATTTTTCATATTTTCAAAACCCAAACACCCATTGGCGATTTTTCACGAACTCCCTCTTCTCCAAATCATTTGTAAGTCAACTTTTACTTAATTTCTTCAATCTTTTACTTTAAGTTTGAAACACAATTAGTCTCGAATCTGAAACCCTAGACTAAACTGAAATCTTTCGCTTATGATTTTGAGACTGTCTATGCCAACCTTTTCTTTATTGACGCTTGTGTGCTTATATATAAGGGTTTTTCTTTCAAAAGGGTTCTGCCAACTTGTAATCTCCTTTAATAAGGCTCGATTGATTGGTTATTGATTTTCCAATTGAACTTTCCCTCACCCTTTTTCTGACTAAGTTCATTCGAACAAAGCTTTTTACTAGCTGTTTGATTGACCTACTTGCCTTATTTCTCACAAATCATGTACCATTCTTGCCTTGAATAATCCCGATGTATTTACCTGTGTTATGGTACTTTGGAAAGGTTTTTAATTATTCATCCTTCCTTAATTGTATCATGCCCGTTTGAAATCAAACCTCTTAACTTTAGGGAGACCTTCTGTGATTGATTGTAAACTAATTTCTTGCCCTTTTTGTTTACTCATTTTCTGCACTATAAAAACAAGACACTACACATAACTCACACACACAAAAATCCGGGAAAATCTCAAAAACACTTTAGACTTCAATACAATTGCAATACTTTCTCTACTACTACTTTCTCTACCTCTAATACTGAGCACTCTACTCCTCTTCTCTTCTACTATCTGAAACATTCGCGAGTTCTCTTGAACTCTCGAGTATTTGCTGAAGACTTGAGTTTGCTCCTGCTGATCTCTCGCTGTCTGCTTACTCTATTGTCCTGCTATTCTATTACTTTGCATCTGGTATGTCATTCTTAGTTAAATAATGCCCCTCCACTATGTGTTTATTTTCTAGCCTGTTATGCTTTCTTTCACCATATGGCTGTTTATAGGCTGTTATGCCTTGCTTCATCATATTTTTGCATCTTTGGGTCTGTTTGTGCTTTCTTGCTTTCCTCGTGTTTTCTGTAAATGCTTTCCTATGTGATTCCCTGTCCCTTTGAACCCCTTATTATGTGTGAGTTCAATTCTGAGTCATGTTGGCATTCTATTATTGCCACTCATGGCTTAGAATCAGGTTCCTTTGAACCTCTAACTCAATCAATTCCCACTTCCCTTCTCCCTTTATGTGCTGAGCCTTGACTCAAGTCTGGTGGTGTCCTAATCACCATCCAGACTCAGGTTTGACCTCTAAGGTCTGCTCTTAATTTGTTTGGACCAAGCAACTGGTCAGGGGTGTGCCAGTCTACACCCATGGCTGGGCATGACTATCATTTGCTATGGTTCCCTAATCCCTCTCTCACTTTGCACTTATTCATAGTTCTAAGTTCTGCTCCCCTTTGGTAAGCCATGCTTTGGGACCCTAGAGCTCCCTCTGAACTCGGATGCCTGAGGGCTAGCAATTCCACACTTGCACTATTCTGTTCTAATTGTTATCCAGAGTGTAAGCACAGCCTGGAGTCCTTGAGGCTCCTTGGAACTTTGAAACACTTTGGGTGAGAGAAGGCTTTGGAAATCTGGAATCTGGATTTGGCGAAAGATATGTCATTGGATATTAAGATTGAATTAGGCTGCTTGGATCCAGCTGTAGGGTGTGATATATATTTTTCATTGTTTTCTTTCTTTCTTCTGATTCTGTAATAACCTTGTAAAAAGAACTCGGGGAAAGATATAGTAAAAGGGTGTGGGAGGGGTTTACTTTATTGCTAAAGGGTAGATACCATGCCCATAGGACCAATGTTGTTATTCAATCATTTAGATATCCTATCTATAGGATCTAATAATCAAACAACGAATTGCATATAGAAATCATGCCTATAGAAAATGCTTAAACGCTAGGCAAACTGCAGGATGATATTCATTTCGTAACCAATTTAATCACAATAATGTTTCTTTAACCAGGACATAGAAAATTTGCCTATAGGGTTTACTGCTTTATCATCTTGCAAATCATTAGAAACCCTGTCTATAGGACTTAATATTCATGTAAATCAGTTGCATGTAGAAACTATGAAGTGCATATGCGTTAGGCAAATTATAGGGTAGTCAAACAATCATTCTCTCACCAGTTAATAACAATGCTTAAAATCAACTATAGATATCATGCCTATAGGGGTTTGTCTCAAACTCGCTTGATTCAGTTTTAAGCAACAACCTGTCAATTGGCCTTTAACGTAGCGTTTTAGTAAGACTCTTATAAACCTGTAATGCTTTTAAAATTCTATAAATCTGCAATGCTCTTAAACTTTTCAAACTTGCGTCTTTCTTCTGAAATAATTCCTTTATATCTTCTGCCTTAATTCTAATCATCTCTTGAATCTATCTTTTTAACTCACTCTTTCTTTTAAGGTATTTTCACTTTCAAAACTCCTCTTCACAAGTCTACTATATTTTCACTCAAACAAATATGCTGATTTCAAAGTCATTTCTGAACTTCTGCAACTTTCAACTTTCTGTTTTAACTCTTCTGCATTAGGCTTTTGTTTGAAATCAGTGTTTTCTGAATAACTTGTTTAAAATACTTCAATCTCTGACAATTGGATCTGAGTTGCCTAATGCAGACTATTCATCTGATTCTATGTGTTAAACTAGTCTGTCAGCCGCTTAAGCTTTAATTTAAAGACCAAACCTGTATGTGAAAGACATGCTAAACTATATGCTAATGACTTACGAGGTTTTATGTGAGCCTTGTGTGTTTTTTTGTCAATCCCCTTACTTGCTATTTGTTTTGGTTGTCAAAATTAGTATTTTGTCCTTTAAACCCCATATATGCCTTACTCATTTTCTTCCCTTTTAGGATTAGAAGTCCTAATACCCCGGGACTGATAGGTTGGGACGGGTACTAGCATGCAATAAGTAAACGAGACTAATCGATTCTTTCTCCAAGTCTGATGATAACTTTCAAACTTATCTGTAATTGCTATGTGCGAACCTTACGTGTTCCCTTTCTTTTAAAGTCACAATTAAAGCATGGTCGGGAACCACACTAGTGGATCTTGAGGGGTGCCTAACACCTTCCCCTCGAGATAATCTCAAGCCCTTACCCGACCTCTGGTTTTTCTTTCAAAATTGCTTCTTTTTTTTAAAGTATCCTAATGCACTATAATCATTAGGTGGCGACTCTTCAAATTCTATAACCCGATTCCTTAAAAGGGAATGAGAGTTGTTTTGTCCATAATGTCATAAACCTGATTTCTCCTTTAGAAAAAGGGGGCGTCGACAACGCCGACCACTTATATATTGTAAAATGGGATCGTGTGGCACGCCGACCACTTACATGTTATGAAATAGGATCGAGTGGTACGCCTACCATGTAATATGTTGAGAAACGAGGATCGGGTTGCGCGCCGCAATGGAGTATAGACTGGGTGTATTGTGTTCATATGTAGAGACTTCCTGTGTTTTTCCTTGTCAGTTTTTATTGTTCAGTTTCACTTCTTTATCGATGATTTCTGTATTTAGATTGTAGTACCCCACAACATGTTTTCTCCCCTCTTTTTACTGCTTAAATTAGTGTATTTTCCTGTTATTGCACATATATCTGTACAGGTTATTTGTGGTAGGTCCTGTCTAGCCTCGTCACTACCTCGCCGGGGTTAGGCCAGGCACTTACCATCATATGGGGTCGGTTATGCTGATGCTACACCATATGCTCCTTTGCGCAGATACAGGATTCGGACCGCAGTAGCAGTAGTGGTGCAGGTGTTAGCATTCAGATTCGCGAGGCACCGAGGTAGCTTGCAGGCGTCCGCAGGCCCGGCGCCTTCTCTATCCTTACTTTATTCAGTTGTCCCATGTGTTCCGGACAAACGGTTATATGTATTTCTTTCAGACCCTTATTTCAGTAATCTATAGTAGTCTGTGAGTAGTGACACCAAATACTGGGTAGAAGTGTAATTTGGAGTTTCGTATTTCAGTTTTCAGTTATTTAAACATTTTTAAAGTCTTCCGTTTTATTTTAATATTTCTGTTACTATATTGTTTAAATGAAATCGGTGATGTGTTTCTAAATGTTCGGCTTGCCTAGCTTATTCAGTAGGCGCCATCACGACTCCCGATGGTGGGAAATTCGGGTCGTGACAAGTTGGTATCAGAGCTCTAGGTTGCATAGGTCTCGCTACTCACGAACAAACTAGGTAGAGTCTGAGGGATCGGTATAGAGACGTTTGTATTTATCCCCCAGAGGCTACAGAGTTAGGAAAATTTCACTTTTGTTCTTTCTTGTCGTGCGATTCTGTTTCTTAAGTACTGATTATCCTTCTACTCTGTTCTTTCACAGATGGCGAGAACACGTGCTTCTTCTTCTACCGCGCAGCAGCCCGAGCCCCAGCAGTAGCTTCTGCGAGGGGCAGAGGCCGAGGCCATGCCAGAGGCCGAGGTAGGGGCAGAGCTCAGCCCCAGGCAGCAGTTCCAG
>MDKF010249341.1:0-12106 GCA_026770625.1 Nicotiana glauca
TGGCAAAACATGTAGAAACACGTTTAACTGTATAGGTGCATTACACTCCAACGTGCGATTACCTATGTGTTATTTGTTTCACACTAACCAGTTGGTTGTCTACTGTCAACTCCAGGTTCTATAGTAAAAGTGGTTGGCTTTGTGGTAGTCTGGCGCCACATCCATACTTCACGAGATCGAAAGGTAGCGTTGAAATGTCTTCAGAAATCACTCTGCCAGCAATTCCTATCACGGACGAGAGCCCGATCTCAGGCATCCCGACCTCGGAATCAGTGACTGCCAAGGAAAATAGGTTATTGCGTCTTCGCATGATGGAAATGTGGGACGCTTGGTCAAATGGAAGAGATCCACCGAGCACAATTCCTGGATTTCCCGAGCTTTTCCCTAGGATGGGTGGGACCTCCAATGTCCCGATTAGTCACCCCAGCACCCCACTTGGATATCCAACCATCTCGGCATATTTTATTGGAACACCTTCTGAGGTTCGCCCCCAGGTGTTTGGTTCAGGAGCGACTTCAAACATTTTTACCACTCCCCCGTGCTCCGCTACTACACAACCTACCTTGCCTAGGCCCAACTTCGATCCTTCAACCTTTACATTTCAAACACCCACCTTCCAAACGGAGCCTCCTCGGTTCCCCACATATACTTCTCCTCAGCCACCTCAATTCGAGTTCACCACGGGAGAAGAGAAGACTCCCAAAAACATTGAACAAGAAGAAATTGCAAAGAGAATGAGAAGCATGGAACAAAGTCTCAAAAGCATACAAGGCTTGAGTGGACAGAAAAGTGTGTCATATGCCGACTTATGCATGTTCCCGCACGTGCATCTGCCTGTGGGATTCAAGACGCCAAAGTTCAAAAAATACGATGGACATGGCGATCCCATTGCTCACCTCAAAAGGTACTCTAATCAGCTGCGCGGAGCTGGTGTGAAAAAAGAGTTACTCATGGCCTATTTTGGAGAAAGCTTGGTGGGTATAGCATCAGAATGGTACATGGATCAGGACATATCTCGATGGCATATCTGGGATGATCTCGCTAGAGATTTTGTTCGACAGTTTCAGTACAATATAGACATTGCGCCAGATAGGAACTCTTTGGCGAATCTCAAGAAAAAGCCTTCAGAAAGCTTCCGCGAATATGCAATCAAGTGGCGCGAGCAGGCGTCAAGAGTAAAGCCTCCAATGGACGAGGTAGAGATGGTGACTGTTTTTCTACAGGCCCAAGAAGCAGATTATTTTCAAAACATGATGTCTACCATGGGTAAACCTTTTGCAGAGGCCATAAAAATTGGAGAAATGGTGGAGAATGGCTTAAAGACAGGCAGAATCCTGAGCCAATCGGCCATAAGAGCAACCTCCCAAGCCATCCAAGGCGGTTCTGGAGGAATGGCTAAGGGCAAAAAGAAGGAAGAAACAGTGATGGCAGCATCAGGAGGAAGAAGATATCGGGCTCCTAGACCGGTGTTCTTTGAAAGAACCCCTCAGCACTATTACCCTCACACAGATATGACTTATGCTCCTCCACCTTATGCGGTAATGAATGCTCAACCTTTCGGCCGACCGCAACCGCAAGCTAATCGAAACCCACCTCCATTCCAAAGAAACCAGCCTCTTTTCCAAAACCAATATAATCCCCGACCACCACAAAATAATTTCCGCCCTCGAGAACCACCTAAACGACCAAATTTTACACCAATTGGTGAACCATACTCCAGTTTGTTCCCGAAGCTCGTCCAGATGAACCTACTACAGCCTATTCCCCAAAACAGGCCGAACCCGGAATCTCCAGCCTATCAACGGGGTATCCGTTGTGCCTACCATTCAGGAGCGGAAGGGCACAGCACTGACAACTGCTGGACATTGAAAAAGGCTGTGGAAGATCTGATCGAACAAGGGAAAATAGTGTTGAGGGATGAAGAAGTCCCGGATGTTACCAATAACCCTTTGCCCGCTCACAACAACGGGCCGGTAATTGGTATGATCTGTGAAGACCGAGAATTTGATCCAGCATTAAAAGCCATCATAGCCATTACTGATGTAGAAAAGAAACCAAAAGCTGCCCCAAAGCAAGACAAAGGGGAGAAAAAGAACAAAACCACCCCTCCAGTGCCAGAGAAGAAAAGTGAAGTTGAAACTGGGGCAATGCCCCCCAAAGATGTTATTTTATATGTCCCTCGAGGCCGCAAGGAAAAGCAAGTAACATTGAGTCCTCCCAGGAGGTTTGAGCTGAACAAGACAACTCAAATGTATGTGCCCAAGAGATCTTATGTGATGCAGGGTCCAATCAGGCCGCCCAAGCTGAGTGAGCCCGTGGTCATTAGCCGTGCACCGCAAAGGCCCATTACAAATCCTGCCAATGTGCCTTGGAATTACAACAAATCGTTGGTGACCTATAGGGGCAAGGAAATCTCGGGAGAAGTTCAAGAAAATAACCCAGCCGAAAAGTACTTCAATTTGGAAGAAGTGAACAACGCTACTAGGAAACGCTTCCCGTCCAAAAAGCCCGTGAGTGCTGAGGAAGCGGAAGCCTTTTTTCAAAAGATGAAAATGGCGGATTATGAAGTGGTTGACCAGCTTCGAAAGTCCCCTGAACAAGTCTCTTTGCTATCTCTATTGATGAAATCCTCTGAACACCAGAAGGTGCTGATCAAGACCCTTAATGAGGCATACGTGCCGGCTGAGACATCTGTGGAGCAATTGGAAAGAATGGCGGAGAGATTTTTCGCTATCAACCAGATTTCATTCAGCAGAAATGACTTGCCTCCGGAAGGCGCTGCACATAACAAGGCTTTGCACTTAACTGTCAAAAGTGAAGGATACTACGTGAAAAGGGTTATGGTGGATGGAGGTTCTGGGGTGGACATCTGCCCACTGTCAACACTACAGCGCATGGAAATTGGGACTGGAAGGATTCGTCCCAACAATATCTGCGTGCGAGCATTCGATGGTGTCAAAAGGGACACGATTGGAGAAATCGACCTGATTCTAACTATCGGTCCAGTCGACTTTGAAGTGACCTTCCAGGTGTTAGACATGGACACATCCTACAACTTTCTTTTGGGGAGGCCTTGGATCCACGCAGCAGGGGCTGTACCCTCCACCCTTCATCAAATGGTAAAATTTGAGCATGGGGATCAAGAAATTGTGGTCCACGGGGAAGATGAACAATCCATTTATCGCGACCCATCAGTTCCATGCCTCGAAGCAAGAGAAGGAAGCGAGCACATAGTTTACCAGTCTTTTGAAGTTGTGGTGGAAGATCAGTACTAAGAAGAAAAACCTTGCCCCCAACCCTTCCTCTCCAATGCATCAATCATGGTGGCGAAAGAAATGATCCGACATGGTTTTAAACCAGGGAAGGGACTCGGGAAATCCTTGCAAGGAATAGCTGAACCAGTTACCCTGCCTGCCACTGAGAAGTTCTTCGGAGTAGGCTTCCAACCCACTCCAGATGATATAAGATGGGCTGACGATAGAAAGAATGACGGATGGGTTTTACCGCAGCCGCTACCACATCTGTACAAGACCTTTGTCAAGCCAAAATACAATGAAGAAGAGGATGATGAGGCCTTTACGGCCGAGGAGATTGAAGGCATCTGTGGGGCAATGAGAAAGATACTATATGAAACCCACATGGTTCAGCCAGGAGAGGGCTCAAGCACCGCTGAGGTGCTGTACATGGGACCAAACGCCAAGCTACAGAATTGGAAGGCTACGCTATTCCCAATCAGGCGGGAGTCCCGGTAGACCTGTCCTGCCACTTTTTCTGCATCGCGAGTTATTCCAGGGTGTAACTCGGGTGTTCTCTTTAATTTCTTGTCTTTTAATTTTCAAATGTAAACCCTGTTATCTTCAAATTTCAAGAAATGAAATCAATATTTCATCGTTCATCTTTTCTTATTCTTTCTAATTTCGCTATTTTTCTTTTTTATTTCTTCTTTCAGTTCTAATAATGCGGCTTTAAATAACATGACATGCTTGCGGACTTCACGCCCAGATCCAAACACGCTGTCTAATTGTGAAATAATGAACCAAGAACTGGAATACGATGAAGAAGAGGCTTTTAGGGAAATAAATCGAGAGTTGGAACAATTTGAGAATAAACCTAAGCCAAACTTAAATGATACCGAGCCGGTTAACTTGGGAAGTTCTGAAGAAATCAGGGAGACCAAAATAAGCATTCACACGGACGAGAAAACCCGGGATGCACTAATCCAACTCTTGCATGAGTTCAAGGATGTGTTTGCTTGGTCATACGACGACATGCCAGGGCTAAGTGTTGATTTCGTGGTTCATAAGTTGCCAACCTACCCCGATTGCCCTCCAGTCCAGCAAAAGCAAAGAAAATTCAAAACTGACATCAGTGACAAGATCAAAGAAGAAGTCACGAAGCAGTTGAAAGCAGGGGTAATTCGAGTGGTCCGGTACACCACATGGCTAGCTAATGTAGTCCCAGTTCCAAAGAAAGACGGAAATACCCGGGTGTGTGTGGATTATAGAGATTTAAACAAAGCAAGTCCCAAAGACAACTTCCCTTTGCCCAACATTCACATCCTTGTTGATAACTGTGCCAAGCATGAGATACAGTCCTTCGTGGATTGTTACGCAGGATATCACCAGGTGTTGATGGATGAAGAAGATGCCGAAAAGACAGCTTTTACCACACCTTGGGGAATCTATTATTACAGAGTCATGCCATTTGGTCTGAAGAATGCTGGGGCAACTTACATGAGGGCCATGACCGCCATTTTCCATGATATGATGCATCAAGAGATAGAGGTGTATGTGGACGATGTAATCATCAAGTCCAAAACCCAGGAGGACCATGTTCGAGACTTGAGAAAATTCTTTGAATGGTTGTGCAAATATGATTTGAAGTTGAACCCAGCCAAATGTGCGTTTGGAGTCCCGTCGGGCAAATTGTTGGGCTTTATAGTCAGCCGAAAGGGTATTGAGTTAGATCCGACCAAGATAAAATGTATCCGGGATTTGCCTCCTCCAAGAACCAAGAAAGATGTGATGAGTTTGTTGGGTAGATTGAATTATATCAGCCGGTTCATTGCGCAGTTGACATCCACATGTGAGCCCATATTCAAATTGCTGAAGAAAGATGCGGCGATCAGATGGACGGATGAATGTCAAGAAGCTTTTGATAAGATAAAGGAATATTTGTCAAATCCGCCAGTCTTGGTCCCACCGGAGCCAGGGAGGCCTCTTTTCTTGTACCTGACGGTCTTGGAAAATTCTTTCGGCTGTGTCCTCGGACAACATGATGTGACAGGGAAGAAAGAACAGGCAATCTACTACCTGAGCAAGAAGTTTACCAGCTATGAAGCTAGGTATACTTTATTGGAAAGAACCTGTTGTGCTTTAACTTGGGTCGCTCAGAAGTTGAGACATTATCTGCAAGCCTACACCACTTACCTCATAACCAGGTTGGATCCTTTGAAGTACATATTCCAGAAACCAATGCCCACAGGGAGATTAGCGAAATGGCAGATTCTACTCACTGAATTTGACATAGTCTATGTCACTCGCACGGCGATGAAAGCCCAGGCATTGGCAGATCATTTGGCCGAAAACCCGATTGATGAAGAATACCAACCATTGAACACTTACTTCCCTGATGAAGAGGTAAATTCGGTCGAGGTGATATCTGGAGATACTACTGCTTGGAAAATGTTCTTTGACGGAGCGGTAAATGCAAAAGGTGTGGGAATTGGGGCAATCTTAATCTCACCCACTGGTCAGCACTACCCAACCACAGCTAGGCTCCGGTTTTTCTGCACAAACAATACTGCAGAGTATGAAGCTTGTATCATGGGTATAAACATGGCAATCGACCAAAATGTTGAAGAGTTGCTAATCATGGGAGACTCAGATTTGATTATCCGGCAAGCCCAGAGAGAGTGGGAAACCCGAGATGTTAAGCTCATTCCCTATCGACAACACGTCGAAGATCTTAGCAAACGGTTCAAGTCAGTAGAGTTCAGGTACATCCCTCGTTGTCATAATGAACTAGCGGATGCACTCGCCACTCTGGCCTCGATGTTGCCGTACCCAGGCAATGCCCACATTGATCCTTTGGAAATCCAAATCAAGGAGAGACACGGTTACTGTAGTACAGTTGAGGCAGAACCAAATACCCAACCATGGTACCATGACATCAAAAGGTTTCTAAAAACACAGGAATACCCCGAGCAAGCTAGTGGAGACCAAAAAAGAACCATTAGGCGACATGCGAGTGGTTTCTTCTTAAGTGGTGATGTCTTGTACAAGAGGACCCCGGATCTCAACTTGTTAAGATGTGTTGACGCCGAAGAGGCCGGAAGAATCATGCATGAAGTACACGCAGGAGTGTGCGGACCCCACATGAACGGGTATGTTTTAGCAAAGAAAATCCTTCGAGCGGGCTATTACTGGATAACCATGGAAAAGGATTGTTTCAGCTTTGTCCGGAAGTGCCATCAATGTCAGGTGCACGGTGATTTGATTCATGCACCTCCTACAGAACTACATCCCATGTCAGCACCTTGGCCATTTGTCGCTTGGGGCATGGATGTTATAGGGCCGATCGAGACAAAAGCATCAAACGGGCACAAATTCATACTGGTTGCCATTGACTACTTCACGAAGTGGGTTGAAGCCATCACTCTCAAATCGGTCACCAAAAAAGATGTGGTGGATTTTGTGCACTCCAATCTTATCTGCCGTTTTGGCATTCCTGCAACTATCATCATAGATAATGCTGCAAACCTGAATAGTCATTTGATTGGAGAGATATGCGAACAATTCAAAATAATGCATAGGAACTCTACTCCTTATCGGCCTAAAGCCAATGGTGTCGTCGAAGCAGCAAACAAGAACATCAAGAAGATTTTGAGAAAGATGATTCAGAGTTCCAGGCAATGGCATGAAAAGTTGTCTTTTGCACTACTAGGATATCGCACTACGGTGCGCACATCGGTGGGAGCAACCCCGTACCTATTGGTCTATGGCACTGAAGCCGTAATACCCGCAGAAGTTGAAATTCCTTCTCTCCGGATCATTGTTGAAGCTAAAATCGAAGACAGTGAGTGGGTCAAGACTCGTTTGGAACATCTAACCTTAATTGATGAAAAGCGAATGGCTGCAGTCTGCCACGGGCAGTTGTACCAACAAAGAATGGCTCGTGCATATAACAAGAAAGTGCGGCCCAGAAAATTTGAAGTGGGACAACTTGTGTTAAGACGCATTGTCCCTCATCACGAGGAAGCAAAAGGAAAATTTGCTCCAAATTGGAAGGGCCCATACATCATCAGAAAGATATTGCCGAAGGGAGCACTGTATTTGGGCGATATCGAAGGAAATGATCCCGAAGAAGCTGTAAATGCGGTTGCAGTAAAAAGGTACTATGTCTAGGCTTTTGTAGCAACGACTTTGTTTCAATTGGGATGACGAAGGCTTTCTTTCTCGCTACCCCAAACACTATCAATCCTTTGTAAACCCTTTTGAGCTGGTTATGTTTTTTTTTTGTTCATCCTCTTTGGAACCGGAAGTACAAAAAAAAACAAAAAAAAAACAATGTTTTTCCTGAACTACGTTTTGACTTGATCCCGAAAGGGTACGTAGGCAGCCTCTCACTAAGGTTCAGTCACACCAAAACAAAAAAAATCCCAATTCCTCAAAATTGAAACTGGGGCAGATGATATGACGATTCGGTTTGAATCCGCCAAATTGGTTCCAAAGTTGTAGTTCCGCCCAAAATCCTTTTTACCCAAAGACCTTGTTCAAGTCCTTCCAATCAATTGGCAAAGGCAGGGAAGTAAAAAATGTCATTGATGGAACTTGATACAATTCAAATTGAGAGAAATAAAATGAGAGAGTCTTATCGGTGAAAATCTTCGGGCACCATAAGGTGATAGTGAGTAGAGAAACTAAAAATGAGAGAGTCCGCTTAGTGAAAACTCGCAAAGAGCACTATCTGGCGACGGTGAGAAGAGAAATGAGAGAGGTCGATTGGCGAAAACCCGCAAAGGGCGTTGTCGACCGAAAAGAAGGCATCTCACTACTAAAAGAGTCCTGGCAAGGTTCCCTGGTTTTTTGAAACGCGGATCAATAGGTTCACAAGAACTGGAAAGTTTGTGGGGGTTGGGCGTCCAGTCCAAGAAGCTTGTCATGTTCATTTGGAGCCAGCATGCACCCCAGATAAGTCCTTCTTTTCCCCCGAAAGGGACACTTCTCTTTAAACTCATATGCTTATCTTTTGCATACTTTTTTTTGAATCCCTTTCGGTTTAACTCTGATTCCGTAACTATTACAAAGAAAAGATGGCAGGACCGGTTTCACAGGGCTCCGCCTGGCAAAAGTCGGAGAAAATTCCCAGCCTTAGCGAGTGTGTCAGTCCAATCCCGATTGACCGTGGTGATTGATGCTTTCAAAGTAAAGACGTTTGAAAAAAAAGAAGAGAAAGTTAAAGGCAAAGATCCCAAGGGCAGAATAAAGTGAAAGGCCAGAGCCCATACGGGCGAGTCATAATGAAATCCTGAGAGTTGATTCTTGTCGGTTTAAAAGGCAATTTACCCTCGAAGCTAGCAGGCGGCAAAGTTCTCAACGGAAATGGGGCCGTGATCAAGCAATTGGGATGACCAAGGCCACAAAACCAACCACCGTTTCAAACTAATAAATTATTCTTTGTTGAAAACAGGTTCTATTCAAAGTAACTGTGCAAGATGCAGGTGCAACTCAAAAAGAAAACGAAAAGCACAAGTACTGAAACAACCTTGCTGCAAGGAAGCAACCAAAAGGAAGTTTCCCAAAACTCTGTCATGCATGTTGCCAAATAAAAAGGAAAATGTAAAAAGAGAAGAAAAGAAATAAAAATGAAAACCCCAAAGAAAAACAAATCATGGTAGCCCCTGGCCAAAAAATCGTTGGAGCTTTTTCTTTCCAAATCCCGGCCAAAAAACCGAGGATCTCCCGGCCAAAAAGCCGTGGAGCTTTTTCTTTCCAAATCCCGGCCAAAAAAAAAAATCGAGGATCTCCCGGCCAAAAAACCGTTGGAGCTTTATCTTTCCAAATCCCGGCCAAAAACCGAGGATCTCCCGGCCAAAAAACCGTGAAGATTTTTCTTTCCAAATCCCGGCCAAAAAAAAAAAAACCGAGGATCTCCCGGCCAAAAAACCGTTGGAGCTTTTTCTTTCAAAATCCCGACCAAAAAACCGAGGATCTCCCGGCCAAAAAACCGTTGGAGCTTTTTCTTTCCAAATTTCGGCCAAAAAACCGAGGATCTCCCGGCTAAAAAACCGTTGGAGCTTTTTCTTTCCAAATCCCGGCCAAAAAATCGAGGATCTCCCGGCCAAAAATCGTGGAGCTTTTTCTTCCCAAATCCCGGCAAAAAACCGAGGATCTCCCTAGCATAACCCAAGGAGCTTTTTCTTTTCCGGCATAACCCGGTCATCTTTTAGCATAACCTGGAGAAACACAATCCTGATCTAATCGCTTAATATGTGTCACAACTAACTCACAAATTTTCCTAGTGAAAACTGGGGCAAAAAATTTCGTTCATTTGTTTGTTTTGGTATCTTAAGTAGGTCGATCTCAAGACACAAGGTGCGAGATGACCAATGAAATGAGTCTCAATCCAGAATCAAGAAAAGAAGAAAAGAGCAAAAAGAAATGAACTCAAATGCGAAGCAAGCGAGGTTGCAGAATGTTCAAAATCTGATCAAAGTCACAAGCTCCGCGGATTTTGTTTTTGACCCAATGCTGCATGAAGAACTAAACACCTACAACTTACGAGCATCAAGATTCAGATTGGAGTCCACAGCAAAATCAGCCAAGACTCAAGATCAAGTTTCAAGAGAACTATAAATAGGAATCTTGTAACTCATAGTTGTTAGGCATAGCTAGATTAACTTTAATCTTCCTTTTGATGTAATAAGGAGGTCAGCAAGCAGTAGCAGCAGCAACGGCAACGAAATCACGACTTTCTTGGTAGTCCCAGCTACCAAAACTTCCAGAACTACACTGACCTGATTCCTTTATAGCCAAGGATATGTAGGCAACCTTTGAAGCAAGGTTCGGTCAGATTCTTTTCCAAAATGCTTCTCATGGAGTTTCAAACGGGCAAAAATCCCTCGTAGTTGCTCATTTTATCTTTGCATGAAAACCCTTCGTGTCTCCGAGTAAAGAGGGGCAGCTGTGAGCACGTGATTTTTGCCTCGTACGATTTACTCCTACATGATTCTTAAAATTAGGATTTTTCTTTTAATTATTTGATTTTTAGGATTTAATTGCATAGTTTTCATATTTATTTACATAATTCATAAAAAAAATATAAAATAGTGCATTGCATTTAGGATTTGTTTTTACATATTTTTAGAATTAATCAGTAATTATTTGCTTTATAAAAAATTTTGAAAATTACAAAATAGCTCATTTTAATATTTTTTTTGTCTTTCATTTTAGTTTATTGATTTTTCACTTTTAATAAAGATTTAAGTAATTTTTACAATTTACATAATTAGTTAATTAGTTTAATTTTATATTTTTAGATAATCTAGGATTTTTAACTTTTAAAATTTTAAATTAGAAAAGAAGAAGAAAAAAAAAGGAAATTAGAATTAAAAAAAAAATAGAGGAAGAGTGCATTTTCGGAATTGGTCCAATATTTTGTCTCTATACAAAATAATTACCCCAGCCCAAATAATTCTTGTACCGCCCCAGCCCAAAACATGACCCGACCCGCCTGACCCCTTCCATCTTAACATAAAAACACTTTATAATTTCCCCCATTTTTTTTTGAACCCTAACCCTAGCAAGAACAGAGGGCTGCCCCCCCCCCTTCCCTTTACACTATTAACCTTCTTCCTCACTGATTCACTCGTCTTCCTCACCCCCAAATCGCCCTAACTCGTTCACGAGTTCACTCAATGATCCCCCCCTTCCACGTCATTTGATTCCCAACGTTCTTTGTCGGAGAGGGGTACAAGTTTTCTCAGAAATCATACGGATTTTGTATACAAAAGGACGATTGTTGGACGAATGGGGGCCGTGGATTGATGAAAATCGATCCATGCCCTCCATTTGTCCCAAATCGTTCAAAAATCTGAAGATTTTTGGGGATCTTTGGCGGGTTTTTGAAGATTTTTCGAAAGCTATATATATAAAAGGTGAGTATACAGAGAAGATACAGATAATATATATAATATACTGAATATACATAGCATATACAAAATATATACAGAGGAAAAATAAAAAAGAAAAATTGGAAAAAGAGATCTTCAGAAAATTTAGTAAAATTTCTAGGGTTTTTGAGGCTTTTCTTGTTTTGAAACATTCTCCTCTGATTCGACACAGCTTTTAGTTCACTTTTTTCGGAAGAAATTTGAGGAAAAAATCAGATTATTGGTTCTTATTCTTGAGTTATGTTTTCTTGAAGTCAGTTGATTTAAAGTTCAATTTGGAGTGTGAGTTTTAGAGTTCGAAGTTTTCAGAGTTGATTCGGTTCAAGCTCGTCGATTCATATCGCTTGTTGCTGCTCCTTCTAGCTTTTGCCTGAGGCTCGTCTTCATTTGTTTCTGGTGTTTCATTGTTCTTCGTTGCATTAGGTATGTCAAAACAACTGTATTTCTTTTTTTTTTAATTATAAAATGATGTTCTTGATTGTTCGATTCTATGACCACGCCTGTCGTTTGAAGTTCTTGATGTATTTGTGTGGTTCCCTGTTTCGCTTGCCTATTCAAAGTGTGCTCATGGTTCTGTTCGATTTCTGTCACGATTTTACGATTTAGAGTTGACTGTTGAGTTTCTACTCATTTGATTCTTCCGATTCTGCTTAAAGTGACTCTCACCAATAGGTTTATGATTTTCCTCTTTATTTTTGCACAAGTTGTAAGTTGTTATTGAATTAACTCATGTGACTATAGATCTTTTCTTCTTCTTCATCTTCTTTGCAATTCTGTTCGAGGCATGTATAGCCATTTCAACCAGCCTTATTTGAAATCGTAATATGAGACGGATTTGTTAAGCGTGCATCTGTGATATTTCGCTATGTTTTCTTTTGGTTTTGTTGGAGTTTAAACGAAAGCTTTGTTGATGGCTTGTGCTCCCTGGTTCTG
>MU736404.1:1055-16329 GCA_026770625.1 Nicotiana glauca
CTAAACGACGTCGTTTAAATTATTTAAATATCACCTCATCTGATCCGTTAGATGGTTGAATCAACGGTCCAGATTTTAGACAACCAAAACGGCGTCGTTTGATATAATCCCTGAACGGATTGGGTCGAGAATTGGGCCTGGTCCGTTTAGGTGAATATATATATTTGGCCCAATATTTTGTTTTTTTTTAGTTTTACTCTTGTTTTATATATTGTATTGTTATTAATTTGTATTTTTGTATTTTGTATTTTTTTTTATTTTTTGGAGAATTTTATTAATTATTTCATTCTAAGAAATATTATAAAATTTTTATTTAATTTTCTTATTATTTGTTCTACCATTTTTGATGCTTTTCCTAATTAATGCCCTTTTATTTATTTTTTTAAATTTTTTGGAATTCTTTACTTGGGGTAAAAATCACGTGCTCACAATCACTAATTGGAAATAGCCCAAAATCTGAAAGTTGTCAGACCCAAGCAATCAAGCAGAAGTATTCTTTGCAATTTTAATCTAAATAAAACTCAATAGGGCACTAATAATCAGCCATTTCCACATTCAATTAATGAGATATCAATTAATAGAAGTAAGGAGAGAACAGGCCTCTCGAAGCTGCCAAAAAATCTTCACAAAAATCAAACAAAAGTATTGAAACGTGGCAAACAAATCGAATTAGCGATGGGAACCTTCCACTGGATAACCTCTACAAGCAGAAACTTCAGACGGGTCTCCAAAATTTCGAGATTGTAGACTAACTGAAACATCCAACTTGGGAAAACTTACTGTGAAGAAGATCAACGAATTCGAATTTGCTCGAAAATCGTGATAAAACAATCCATGTCTATTTTTGTCGCTCTTTCTGTTTCCCCTTTTTTGTCTGTTTCCCCACCCCTTGTCGCTGCGTGACTGTGTGCGGCTGGCTGGGTTTTGAGAAGGGGAGTTGATGATGGCTTGTTTGGTGGGGTTCTGGTTTCTCGCCGCTAGGTTTTGGCGAGTTGGTGAAGGGGGTGGTGTGAGGAAGATGAAATATAGGGTTGGGGTCCCTTGGTCGAACAGCTCTGCTTCTCTAGTTTGTGTGAAGAAGATGATGACAAGGGGGTGGGTCGTTTGTGTTACATCAGTGCTGATGGTTGTCCCTCTTAGCATATTAGACGTTATTTTTAGGTGTTCTTTTAGCTGATCCCCCTTTGATGCCTTAGGGGTATAGGTTATATCTCGTGTATTCTCTTTTTTCGCTCTTAGGTCCTCAGGGTCTTTTGATTTGTTTTTGTTCCCAAGAAGAGTCTAGAAGAGTCCCTAGGGTTAACTTGATGGATATTGGGTATTGGACTTAATAGGATAATCTGAATTGGGCTAAAAATTGGACTCTAAAACTCCTAAAATTGTAGTCTAACACCTTAGTGAACTCCATTTAATAAAAGATAAAAATACTACACAATGCAAAAACTAATTTTAATTAATTAAACTAAACTATATTAAAACATGAAACTATTTTTTTTTGTATTTTTCAAGATTATATAAAGATAAATAATATGGTACTATTTTCGTATTTATTTATTTAAATTTACGAAAGATACGTAAACTAAAATATTTTTGTAATTTTTATTTTTTGTGACGAAATAAAGTAAAAGAGTCAAAATTAGTTGAAATAGAGATATTAAGCCTAAATTAAATATTTACATGCTAAAATATAAAAAATCTTTGGGATGATCTAAAATCACATGTCTACGTATGCCCCTCTTTGACTGAAAACACGAAGTATTTTTAAACAAAGAACGACTAGACAGGTATTTTGACCTAACCTTTATATGGAAAGACTAAAACTAAGAGAAAGGGGAATATGATCGAGCCCTGGTATCTGAGCTGCCTACATATCATTGGCTATAAAGGAATCAGTCCACGTGTAGTTCAGAGGTGACTGAGATGATTGAGTATACTGAGGTTGAGAGCCAGTTGAGATTCCGGTCTGTGGTCGTGTTATTACATCAAAAATAACAAAATGAAAAAGACTAGCTAAGCCTATCAACTATGAGTTACGAGATTCCCATCTATAAGTATTCTGAAGCTTGATCTTGAGTCTTGAATGGTTTTTCATGTAGACTTTGGATTTGAACCTTGACGCTTGCCAGTTGCAGGTGCTAGTTCATTCTTCTTCAGCTCTTCGGGTCAAAACCGGACTTGCAGTGCTTGTGACCTCAGCCATGTCTTGAGTAGTTTACCTCTTTTTATACTTCTGCATTTTGGATTCGCTTATTTTTACTATTCTGGACTGTGACTAACTTCTGTTGATCACCTCGAACTGTTGACCCGCATTCTTGCCACGAACTTCTTTTGTTGCTGACTTGAATTGCATTCTGAAGTGAATTCCCTTATCTCCGGGTAGGCGCCTGATTACCAATATTCGAACTGTCTTCCTTTGATCATTGTTGTTTTCCCTTTATTCTCCACGTGGGCTCCTGATTACCAACATTTGCACTATTTTTCCTTGAGACTTGAACTGTTTCCTTTTGTTCTTTAGGTGGGCTCCCGATTCCTGTCTTCCTTTGAACATTGCTGCTTTCCCTTTGTTCTTCGGGTGGGCGCCTGATTACTACCTTTGAATTATCTATCTTTACTTCCAAAACCTGCCTTGTTTTCCCTTTATTCTCCAGGTAGGCTCCTGATTACCAACACTTGAATCGCTTCTCCCTTTGTTCTCTAGGTGGGCTCTGATTACAAACACTTGTCTACTTTTCCTTGAGACTTGAACTGTTTCCCTTTGTTCTACAGGTGAGCTCCTGATTGCTGAACTTGAACCGTCATCCTTTGAACACTACTGCCTTCCCTTTGTTCTCTAGGTGTGCTCCTTATGGTTGTCTTCCTCTAAACACTTGCTGCATTTCCTTTGTTCTCCAGGTGGGCTCCTGATTGCTGAACACTTGCACTGCTTTTCCTTGAAACTTGAATTGCTTCCCTTTATTCTCTAGGTGGGCTCCTAATTGCTGAACTCCTTTAAATGTTGCTACTTTCCCTTTGGTTCTCCAGGCAGGAGCCTGATTTCCAACAATTGCATTGCTTTTCCTTGAGACTTGAACCGTTTCCCTTTGTTTTCCAGGTGGCCTCCTGATTGATGAACTCCTCTGAATGTTGCTGCTTTCCCTTTGGTTCTCCAGGTGGGCGCCTGATTTCCAATAATTGCACTGCTTGTCCTCGAAACTTGAATTGTTTTCCCTTTATTCTCCAGGTGGGCTCCTGATTGCTGAACTTGAACTACTTACTCTTGAGACTGTTTTTCCTTTGAACTATCTTCCCTTTCTCTCCTAGGGGGGGGGGGGCTTGATTGCCGAACTTGATCCGCTTTCCTTTGAACTTTTGCCGTCCTCCATTTGTGCTCCAGGTGGGTTCCTGATTTCATCAAAACAAACAAAATAAAAGAAATTTTTCTGCCCCAGTTTCATATTGGGAGCATCTGTGAGTAGAAAAAATTCTAAACTAAAATCCTTTATCCAGAAAATTTCAAACCAAGCCTTATCTTTAAAGTGAAAAGCTTAGATGTCATATTATACTTCCCAAAAGTAGCCCTCTCATTAGACCTTGTCATTTGCGATGGTCTCAAAACTTATCAAATTTGGTTATCCAGAAAGGTACTGGAATTTACTATCGAGCTTGTCTGGTACCTGCTTTCCTCACGGAGGGTTTCTCCGGAATAAACAAAATTTCCTGCCCCTATTTTAATCAAAGAAAACTTGTGAATAAAAACATGGTGGTTGGTTTGTGGTCTTGACTTTGAGGGCAATTGCTCCTTCACTTCCCATGGTAACTTCGATTTAAACTCAAAAAACCTTGCCTATTTATTAACTGACCACTTTCTCTATCGCCCTTATCACGGAGAATACCTCTGATCCTTTCAAACCCAATACCATTCATCCGTTATATTGTGCTCATGCATTGACATATATTGAACCTTTGTGTTTCATATGAATCCCACAACACATCAATTGCCACCCACTCAGTGCACATGATGTTCTTTCCTGACTTAAAACACTGGCATTTGCCTTGAGGTCTATTGCTCCTTCACTTGCCATAATAACTTTGATTTCTGCTTGGAAGATCTTGCTTGTCATTTGTTAACCACTTTCTTTGTCAATCTTATCACAGAAAATACCTTTGATCCATTCACCCAACACCCTCTCTACGTTGCATTGTTCATGAATTGACATATACCAAACCTTTGTATTTCACATGAATCCCAAAGTATGTTAATTTTTACCAACTTAGCACGCACGCTGTTCTTTCCTGACTTATGCCACTTTGATGTGCTAGCCAGATCCCCATTTGTGCAATTGGAAAGCTGGTGGAAAATTTTGAAGTCGTTTCTCACTTGTTCTGACCAAATAGACTCAGGAAGAGTGAGTAAACAATACAAAAGTAACAGAGTAAAAGATAATGGAAAGAGATGATTCCTAACCAGAAAACTACAAAGTAGAAACTTATTATATGTGGATACCAACTCTAATGACCATGACATGCACCTTTGGATTAAGTGGCCTAATCTGTCATGGCCTAATCTGTCAAGCAAGTCTGATGTTTAACTCTTATTATACCCCTAAACCGTGAAACTGGGCTTTAATGCTCCGATTATCCAATCTGATTCACAATCCTTATTTGAGTTGTAGTGCCCGAAGGGTTTTCACCATCAAGCCTCTCTCATTTTATTCTTTCTCTCAACTCACCGCCGCCTCATGGTGCCTGTGAATGTTTTTACCAATAAGACACTCTCATTTTTTTTCTTATTTCCTTTGACTCTGCAGATGACAATGCATTAACCATGGTAAAAACATCATATACCCTTGGCATGTCTAAACTTATCACTCTTAAAGATTATCCGGGAGGTTATTTTTGGACTGTAATGTGGATTTTGGATAGGATTAGAAAGAAATGATATCATAAAGGCTCAAAGTAACTATGACAATGAGGTTAATTTATTTACAACTGTTGAAATCCATTCTAAAATCTTTGCCCCAATTTCTAAAGCAAGGGAATTTGATTCTTTTCTTTTTGAGATGGAATTTCTGCCCATTCTCGACTTCGTGGGAGTATGAAATATTTTATTTGGTATAACCGAACCCTAAGGCTGCCTACGTATCTTGTGGGGACAAGAATTAGGTAAAATGTAGTTCACAAGACTAGTTTTTGTTACTATTTGCCTTTTCCTTTTTCTTTTTTTTTTCTTTTTTCTTTTTCCTTCTTTTTCCTTTATCTCTTTTTCTCTTTTTTTCTTTTTTTCCTTTATCTCTATTTTTCTCTTTTTTTTTTGAATTTTCCTTTTGGAAAGAACTTTCTAAAATAAACCTATGGGAACATGAACCTTTTTTTTTGTATGACTCTAATTTGATTCCAAAAGAGGGAATGCCAAAGAAATCAGTACAGGGTCAAATGGATATCAAATAGTATAAGTGTTTAGGTAGCTGAAAGAGGGCCTCCCAATCCCTGAGAATACCAAAAATAGCACATGCAACTTGAAGATAAAAATGAAGATCATGTATAGCATTTCTTTTGCAACATCGGCATTGGTATCATAGATATGCCTTCCACCATTCTTTAGTGCCTTGTCAAGTACAGAGCTCTTCTTGGGTGATTTTTTCTTCAAAAAGGATATGCTCCGTCAGTTTGGAGCAAACTCCCTTGGCTTTATGTTGTAATTTGAGATGTATTTGAACTCAAAGTTTTTTGCTTCAAATTGTCTGGGACGCACTTTCTTGAAACAAATTCTTATCCTCCTCTTAACTTCCCAAATTATCTACCCAGATTCACACAATTCGAGCTTTAAATGATCCTCAAAATGTCCAAATCTTCACTTATTTCCCTCAAGTGTCCCTATCATCTTCAAAATTGCTTCATTGCTTCATGACTAAACTAACTTTTAAAACCAGGCTGAGAATTATGCGTGTATGTCATGTCACTAGAATCAGCAAGAAAATAACTATAAAAGGAAAAGAGGACTAAACAAAAACTGACTAGAAAAAACAGAAAGCAGAAAATTGCATTAGACAGATGGTGAAAGGGTTTGAACAACGAAACAAACAAACTAAACTGGGGTTACAACCTTGGAACAAACCTATATAACACTAAACGAGTTACTACGACTAAAACGAACTAGACAAAATAAAAGGATCGAAGGGTTGGAGTCACAAGTCAATATCCGGATTACAACCCTCAAAATAACCCGGAAAACAGAAATGACAACAAAATAAACCACCAAGACTCCTCTCCGGCTAGCTAAGAGATGGAGCGTCTTTCCAAATACCAAGCTCGATATCTTAGCCACTGAGTTCCGCATTAATAGTACTAGGACCATTACCAATTTCAATATTTTAACTTCAATCAGCAAGTTTTCAGGAAAATTCTCTTACTCCATGTCACTGTCCTTGATTACAGTTATCCCTTCTTGAATTATTATTACTATTTCCCTTTTCAGAGCATGACAATCTTCAATGTTATGACCTTGGACGTTAGAGTGGTACATGCATCATACAATAGCATTAAAATCTTTTGCATATGGGTCTAGAGTATAGATAAGGAGCGGCTCAATCACGCCAGAATCCTTTAACTTTTCAAAGAAGCTTGTGTAGGACTCCCCAATTGACGTGAAACTATTTCTTTGCCTTTGCTCCCCTCCCTGCCCTTGTTTTCTAGGGTTGTTGGGTGCTTGAAAATGTTGTGAAGGCAAGAATGCATTATACGATTCTTCGCTCGCCATAGGGAGTGACCTAGTGGTTTGACAGATGGCTAGATGTTGTTCAGAGGATAATATTAGGGTGGATTATATGGAGTTTGGGGATGTTCGTAGGGTCGGTATTGAGGTTGAAAGCATTTAGCAGGAATGCCCACTGGATCCTGTCATTGGCGGGGCTCGGCAATATCTTTTCTATCAATGGGAGGATTGTCCCAAGCAACTTGTTCGTTCTATCTAAACAAAAATTCCCTAAAATCTTCCTTAGGTTTCTTTTCCATCTGAGAAGGAAGGAGCGGTCTGGGACTATGTCTATATTGTACTGAAAGTGTCGGATAAAATCTCGAGCCATGTTATCCCATGTATGCCACTTACCGACATCTTGACAAGTATACCATTCCAAAGCTGCCCCAGTCAGGCTCTCACTGAAATATGCCATCAACAACTCATCTTTCCTGCCAACACTTCTCATTTCACTGCAATAACCCCTCAGATGGGCTTCTGGATTTCCAACCCCATCATACAAGTTAAACTTTGGCATCTTAAGCCCTTTCAGCTTTCTTGATAACTCATCTTACTCTACGGTCTTAGCAGGTTTTGTAGTCTTACTGAGAGGCAAAAAATGATGAGCATAAGAGTATGGATCCGAGACCTTGAAAATATATTCTAGAGCATAGTCTTGGGCATCGGGGATTTTGAACACAGTCTCGCCATAGGATCGAGGAAAGGTTACAGGTGGATGAGCTACAAAAACATGAGTGTTCAAAGGAGCGGTATGTAAGGTGATTCTGGGGGGTTGAGTGTGAAAAGGTTGTGGGGAGATGTCAGCAGCACAGGGAATCTAGATTTGTGACAGTGGCGGGAGGTTGACAAGACTTTCAGTGTAGTTAGTGGGAACTGATGATGGAGGACGTCCACTAATCCAGGCTTGGTATATTTTGGCCATCTGTCCTTTCAACCTTAAGACCACTTCTTTCAACTCAGATTCTGATTCAACAATTCCCTTAGATGGATCAATAACCCCTGTATCCAAGTCTTTGCTAGTCATGGCTACCTTGCTCTTTGACCTTGTGTGGTATGGACGAGTTACTTAAAAACCACAAACCAACCACCCTTCTGCTCAATGAAGATAACAAAAGGAACAAAATGGGGTCATCCTGTTAGCATTAGAGCATTTAACATCTGCAAATATCACATTGTGTGCAATGCACCTAGCAACAGTTAACGGTTCGAAATGACTTCGAGGGCCACAAGGTCACTTGGTATCATCCCAATTTGTTCATTTTAATCTTCTCTTTTCTTTTCTTTTCTGGCACTTTTTAGCTTCCTCATTTTCCCTCCTCTTTTTTTTCTTTATGATTATCTCTCTTTTCTTTCCTCTCATTTCTCACATCCCATAATTTCACCTCTTATTTTTTCCTTTTTTGTTTATTTCCTTCTTTTTCCTTTTTAAAAAAAATAATTCGATCGAACCCTATGTAGGTTCCCTACGTATCATGATACCGTATGAATCAGATCTTTACATAGCTCGGGAAGATCGGGAATAAAAGAAACAAACTAGCTTTCACTTTTTTTGTTACCTTAAAGACTACTTTGACGAGAAAAGGAAAATAAAAGAAGCAAATCTTTTTTTTTTTGAATTTTCTAGACTTAATGTTCTATAATCTATTCTAAACTCAAGCTTAATGATCATATAATTTTTTTTCTTTTTTTTTTCTTTTTTTTTCCTTTTTAAAACAAATACTCTATTAGAAATTATAAAGGAAAAAACCCTAGAAGAGAAAAATATTTTTGATTCTTTTTTAGGAAGGAATTCTAAAAATGACCCAAAGAAAAAAATATTTTGAATTTTCGTGTGATAACCTGAAAGCAAGATTTCGAACTAAGAAACGAAAAAGATAAAAAATGTTTTTGGATTTTAGTTTTTAATTACCTAAAGAAGAAACTTTAAAAATAAACAAAGGACAAAGTTTTTTTTTTCTTCTATGTATAATATCCTAAAGTTCTAATGAAAATAATTTTTTTAATTTTTCATTAATTTTCCAAAGAAAAACCTCAAAAGAAAATATTTTTTGAATTTTTAGAATTAATACCTTAAAGAAAACCTTTTAAAGCGGTACTAAAAGAAATTTTTTTTCTTTTTCTACGTTTTCTCTATTTGTTTTTTTTTGGGATTTTTAGCCTTGATATACTAAAGTAATTATGAAAATAATTTTTATTTTAAGTCCTAGATATTAATTGCCTAAGGAAAACCACAAAAGATTTTTTTTGAACTTCTAGAGTTAATATTCTAATTAAAACATCTAATAGAAATATAAAAATGCAAAATCTCTTTTTTTTTTTTGAAATTTTGATTTATTACACACTTTTTTAAATGCAAAATAGAGGATACAATAATAATGAAAACTAGATGTTACTATACAAAACTAGAAGGTAAAAGACGACACAAAAAGAAAAACGGACTCAAAACATAAAAGAAGTAAATAAAATCTTCTTTTAATCCGAATGAGCGATCTGACTAGATGGTCCTGGGGCTCTGTCATGCTCAAACTGGGGTAAGTTAATCCACACGTGTATGAGAAAATTAAAACCAAATAAATTAAAGACCTAGAACGCTATGTGAGATAATGACCCTTCATGTTAGACACATGCAAAACATGATTGAGGCTATTTTTACAAAATGATTTATTTGGCCAAAAGATGGATAGAAGTGCAAAATTTGGCTAAGACCCCGCAAAATCAAGAACCTAAGATTTTCTAGGAAGACCGGACTCTATGTGGGTTGCCAACGTATCACGCCCCGAAAGATGAGAACCAGGTATGTGTAGTTCGGGCAGATTGGATACGGGCGGGAAATAAAATTAACAAATAACTTAGAGAAAATATATTTTTTTATTTTTTGAAAAATGATGAAACATGTAAAGTCTTTTTGGATTTTTTTCTCTTTTTTTAATTATTTTTTTTTAAAAATGACGGGGAAAGTGCAAACTCTTTTTTTTTTGGATTTTTCCATTTTTATTTTTTTAGGTTTTTTGAAAAAGTGTAAAAGAAAATTATAACTGGGTACCACTTGCTTTATTTTCTACTTCACCCTCTTTTTTTTCTTTTTTTAATATTTTTTATTTGCCCCCAACTATCATTGGTCCGCCAAATGACCCTGTTGCCCTTGAAGAAATACAACATGTAGCACATAGGATGCATCAGGATAATCTTTTATTTTTTGGGTACACCTGTCCTAGACGGACCCAGCCCCTGTGTTGAGTCCCCTAAGTCAAATGCACATGATGCAAGCAAACGTGTCTATTAGGGATCCGACATGAAGTTATATTCCTCTAGGTTTAAACCAGGGTTTGTGTTCTAGACTTAGGTTACCCGAGCGGACAACTGGGGTCGAAGAGGGGGCAACGTAACGGGAGCACTAAAATCTACCTGGCCTTGTCGCTGGTCCATCCTCGTTACAGAAAAACGGGCCACGCGAACGTGTGCACCATTTTCAGAAGACTCAGAGGGGTGGCGTAAGAAGACAGTTATATACAATTCAAATAATATTAAAGCGGTAAAAAAAATCATTTAACACAGATTTCAAAAAATACAGTAATATTAACAATAAATAAAGCCAAGTAAAAATTATTTTAACAAGCTCGAATTCTTGAACCTTGAACCAGAAGTTCGGGGTTCTTAGTCCCCAGAGAGTCGCCAGAGCTATCACACCTTTTACTACCCCGGAAGGGGATATAAGGGAGTTTTTTCAATTTAAGTGACAATTGAAACGAGATTATTTATTTAAGAATCAGATTCGTCGCTTGGGATACTTTATGGTGTCCCGAGTCTCCGATTTAAAATCCCGAATCGAGAAAAGTTGACTCTTATTTATGGTCTGCGAACATAAAAATCCGGGTAAGGAATTCGATTAAACCGGGAGAAGGTGTTAGACATTTCTGAGTTCCATGGTTCTAGCAGGTCGCTTTGATCATACTTGGCTTATTAATATTATCTAATTACTCATTTTAGAAATTGTGTGCTTTTGCCTCTTTTAATTAAAAATTACCTTGAAACGGGTCACGTGTACGTGTATCCATTTGTTTGGCGCGTCAAAAATTATCTCACGCACATGTATCCACAATTAATAATGATTTATTAATATTACGAAAATTTGGCCGAAGTTGCACAAACGCATCCTTTATTTTTATTTTTAGAAATCGTAATCATGTCACGCGAACGTGCACGCAATCACGACGGTATATTGACATGCCTAAAGCAAATTACGAACATTTGTCATTTTCATATCCAAATTATTAGAAGGGCCATATATGATTAAATTGTGGATGGCACACCTCAGACGATATGAGCCAAAATTAATTAAAGAGGGCTATATTGATAGCAGATTTATTATTAAGAAAGGTTTGATCGAAATTGCCCGAACGCATACTTCGAATTGGAATTCAGATCGTAATTACCCTCGAATTGGTCTCCACTCGCGTCGAATCTATCCAAAATCAGAACGAGGACGTCAAAATATACTAAGGGAACGAAGCCCAAGCGAAAAAAATCAATAATTGATACAAATCCCAAAATTTCCAAAACTCGACCCCCAGGCCCATGTCTCGGACTTCAATAATTTTTACACCAATAGATTCCTTGTCTCCCCACGAGTTCATACATATCAAAAGTTCAGAAATCCGATCTCAAATGGTCCATCAAATCCCCAATCAAAGGTCTCCAATACTAAACCTTAGTTTTCCCCAAATTTCACCCTTAATTTCCATAATTTGTAGCTCTAATCCGTGAAATCATAGTATAGAAATGAGTTTTAAGTCCAATTTCCATACCTCAATGACGTTCTCTTGAAATCCCTCCTTCAAATCATCCAAAAAGCTCCAAAGCTAAAGTCAAAAATGGAGAAATAGCTCAAATCCGCGAATGAAATAACTTATATGTTCTGCCCAGATCTTTCTGCATCCGCGGTACCGCATTTGCAGTTCTACATCCACTTTTTCGGAATCACTTAAGTTCCCCACCATCCGCATCTACAGTTCCTCGCCTGCATCTGCGACATCGCAGATGCGGTTCTCCTAGCCGCTTCTACGATCCCAATCAAACATACATCTGGTCACTTCTGCAGCCCCTCTTTTGCATATGCGGCGCGGCACATGCGGTCCCCAATCTGCATGTGCAAAAATACCATAAGCAGCAATTCAACAGTTGCAACTGAAATCCAAACTTCTCCGTTAACCATTCGAAATCACGCCGAGGCCCCCGGGACATCAACTAAAAGCACATACATATCGTAATATCTTATTCAAACTTGTTCCAATCATCAAAACACCTCAAAACAATACCAAATCACCCAAAACATATCAGATTCAAGCCAAACTTTTCTAAAATCTTCTAAATTTAACTTTTGATCAAAATCCAACCAAACCACATCCGAATAACAAGAAATTTTGCACACACATCTAAAATGACATAACAAAATTACTTCAACTCTCAAAATTCTATTCCAACCCCTATACCAAAATTTCACTGATCAACCGAAAATCGTCAAAATATCAACATCACCAATTCAAGCCTAAATGTACTCCAAACCTCCAAAACCCATTCTGATCACATTCCTAAGTCTTAAATCACCTCCCGGAGCTAACCGAACCATTAAAACTCACATCCGAGCCCTCTAACACATACGTCAACATCCAGTTCACTTTTCCAACTTAAGTTTCCTCAAAAGAGATTAAGTGTCTCAACCTTACCAAAATCATTTCGGATTCGATCCGACCAACACGATACCACAAAACACAGATAAACAAAGAATAGGAAAGCATAAATAGGGAAAAGGGAGCGGTAACTCATGAGATGACTGGTCGGGCCGTCACAATTAACCTATAAATTCATAGGAGAAACCAGTTAAGTCAAACCCAAAATTAATCAAAAATTGGTATATACGTTTAACTGAGGCCAGGGTGAGGTTAAAGAAAAAAGAATTAAGAAAGGATTATTTCTTTAAAAGCTTGGGAAGAAGAGATGAATAGAGTGGAGTAAAAAAAAGTATAAAGGGGGTAATTTCAGTTCATAATTTTGATAATACTATAACATTATAAGTCTACATAATAAGAGAGAGAGTATCGAGTAGGATTTTACAACATAAGTCTTTAACATTTTACCTTATAAATTTTACCGTACCAGTAAATATATCAAGATTATAAACATAATCTCTCTTTATATTAATCTATCCTTAATCACAAAAAATATTTTTATTGTTAATGTCTATTAATTGTAATAAATACAGTAATCCAGAAATATTTGCTAGAAGCCTTATTTCAAGTCTAAAAGAATTTAAATTAGACGTAGAAGCCGGATTTCATTCGATAATAGACTTAGCTGTATATTTTATATACCTACAATAAAATAGTAATATTTATTCACACACACACACACACACACCCACACACACACACGCACATATATATGTATATATATATATATATATATAAAATAACTTCATCTTTTATTTTAATATTATCATATCATTAATCATACCATCTAAAAATCATACCATCTAAGAAGAATATTATAATCTTAATAAAGACCAAATATTACCATCTTATACTACTAGACTACAAATTATATTTTATATTATATATATATATATATATATATATATATATATATATATATATATATATATATATATATATATATATATAGAGAGAGAGAGAGAGAGAGAGCTGTGAAGTGCAACCCTATCCACATATAATAATACTGTTATAGCATGAACCTGATCCACATATATAATAATAATAATATTGCGTCCTGCACCCGATCCACATATATATAAGAGAGTATGAAACTACAACAACAACCAAGCACGAGAAAGTTCACAATGTAACACCAAAAAAATGAAAGCGCTATATTAAACTAGGAAATATAAACTCAAATAAAGTATGATGGGCAGCCCAATATCCAAGAGCTAGTCTCCCATATATAATGACTAGGCTTCCACGAAGAATAAACACAAAACCAATCTAATAGTCACCTAATACGACTAAGAAGAGAAGCGTAGGACATGAAATGGGTAAAGATGTTTTACAAGTAAAAACATTTACCAAATAAGGCATTTAATAAGTGAAATCATGTAACAAGTAGCCTCATGTAGCAAGTAAAGGCATATAGTAAGTGAAGGTATATAGTAAATGTAGGTAGGTGGTAAGTGAAGGCATGTAACGGGTTAAGGCATCTAATGAATAAATCAAGTAACAATTAAGGACATATAATATGTAAAGGCTAGTATTAAGTAAAGGCACGAATCAGGCATGTAGCAGTAGTAACTCAAGGATAGGTGATATGTTTCGAAAAAATCCAACCTCAATTTAAGTTCTAAATCTCAGTTTTATAAAATTCCTAAATTCTACGCAAAACCCCGTAATTTCTACTTTGAAATGCTTCGATTTGATGATGAAATTCATAAAAAAGTAATTTAAATTAATTGAAAATAATTTAAAATTACAAACCTATGAATTTGAGAAGAAATTGATGTCCAAAAATTGCCTTAATGAAGTCTGAAGTTCAAAAATGGTGTAAAATGAGCTAAGTCTCAAAATTCTCACAGTTTACCCAGCTACCAATATTTCAATTGTGAATTCTTGTTCCCAATTATGATGTTCACAAATGTGAACCACTAACCGCAATGCGATCACTATCCCAAATCCCTAGTGTAGATACTCAATTCTTTCCTATGTATTTTTACACTCAAAATACTTTAAAAATAGCATGTATATGCATATAAGCATCCACAAAGGTTTTGATATTTTTTCACATTTTTTCAAGGATTTTAAAACCAATTTATGGCCTATTTTGCACTATGAAATCCAATAATTATTTCCAAAACTTATCATTTTGGTAAATAATTTATTTTATTCCCACATTTACACAAAAATATAATTTATATAATTTTTACATGATTTTACAAGTCCGTTTGATGTTTTTAAATTAAAACTGCATGAAATTGCAATTTTAGCCTATTTCTCGATTTAATAGCATTTGTAATCAAAAAATTATTTCTAATATTTTTAAATTAGTATTTATGTACTGTTTATTAATTTAGTATTTCAATTTGATTTTTGAACATCATTTACTATTTTATAAAAATCAATTGGGGAAAATTGGCTATTTAAATTGTAGCCCTTTTAATTTCAATCTTAGCCCAATTCCAGCCCCAATCTAACACCAATTACACTACCCAATTTCATAAATTACCCGACCCATACCCTATTAACTAACCCGCCCGGAACCCCTTTTTTAAATCAGGACCGTTGATTGTTTTAATCAACAGTCCACGTTCCCCTTTCCTAAATTAAACTTAACCTCAACCCTAATCCCCCTCATTCTCTCTTCAGCAGCCGCCTTTAAACCCTCTCCATCCCCACATGCTCTCAACCACCCCTGAAACCCTAGCCCTTCTCCGACCCTTTTCCGACCTTGTTTCACCGGAAACCATGGCCTCCCAGGCTTCGTGCAACCTATACTCACCCCCACTCCCTTCTATGACCCCTTTGTTCAAAGATCGAAGTC
>MU736405.1:10655-34570 GCA_026770625.1 Nicotiana glauca
TTTTTAAATTATATAACATTAAAGAAAATATAAGAAGTAGAAGATAAAACTCTAATTGACATATTTAATAAGATAACATTACTTGATTTTTTTTCAATGTTTATATTCCTTATAGAATAAAATATATTATAACAATTGCATCGGGGAAGGACGTTTTTCTAAATTAAAATTGATAAAATCTTGTATAAACAATGTCTCACGAGAAGCTATCTGGATTAGATTAGCAGTATTATCAGTTGAAAAAAGAATTATTAGGATAACTCGATTATAAGAAAATTATTAATAATTTCGCATCTAAAAAATTTAGAAAAATGTACTTCAAATAAAAATATATAATTTGTTTTTTTTTTTTAAATAAGGCCTCTCATTAAAATTTGCTTTAGGCCACCAACAATGTTGAGTCGCTCCTGATTATATGCAACAAAAAAATTATACACTTTTGTGGCTATTGAATATAAATAGTTTCGGGCAAAAAGTGATCTTTGCACTTTTTCTTTCTCGGGCAATACTGGTGTGCTTAATGGCAAGTTTTCAATGTGCGAACATTGGTTTTTGTTGTTCATGACCAAAGATGCTTCGTCTCTGGACCGCGAGAGAGCAATTGCCGTTCTTTAAAATGTAATAATTGCATTAATAAAATTTGTAAAATAGTTTAAATATTATTACTGTTGTTCTTTATGTTTAATTCAACATGAATTTCAGGGAATTGTACTTATAATTAGCAAAAAGTATATGTTTTTGAGTATGCTTGTGTCCCATCTCCCATGTATTTTGTGATTTGATCTATATTCAACTTCATATTTTCTTCCACCAAGATTGGTGATTTTATGTTTCATAGGATGATTGGTCATTACTCATTGGCTATAATATCTATGTGGAGTTAAACTTTACATTCTAAGGGTTGCGGTTCTTTTATGACTATTATTATTTGAATATTGATTTCAATTCTTTGAGTTATCATATTTATCTATTTAATCATGTCCTTTATTATATGATTGTTTGATCACCAATGCCCTCCCGCTCTACTTGCGCGTCGTACGCCTGTCGTGCAAGCAAGCTTTTGTGCGTTGCTCACATAGATTCTCCGAGAACATCATTCAATAAAATGCTTATAACATTTTGTAGGAAAATCCAAATGATGAACGTTTGAAGTGTTAGAAACTAGACTTCAAGGGGTTCAATTTGACATATAGTTCATAGCTAAATTGATTATACATTAGGAGATACGATCATATGAAGTTAAGACTTGTGCGACTATGATCGTCTTCTTCCCTTAAATATTTCCAACTTGTTTCGAACTACCATTCCTCTCTTATAAACATCTGTAACTATCCAGACATAAAAAGCTTTAGGTATTATACACCTTCACCTTTTCGGACATCTTAGTACCCAATTAAGAGCCTGACGTTTTAATTGAAAACATAGCGAAAATTTTCCCGGGCTATTGGCAAGGTATTTAATTTTGGGAGAAGGTCCAAAATTGTCCCTCTACTATTGTTTATTGTTTATTTCTGCCACCCGTTATACTTTTCGTCCAAATCTATCCCTACCGTTAACAAAGTTTGTAAAATTACCCCTAACCCTAACGTTTTGACACTGTGGCAGCTGACCCCTCTAATATTTGCCATGTCAGCAACCAAGTCAACAGGTCCCACCAAATAAAATGCCAAGGTGGAATCCATATCACCACTTTTAAATGATTGGATTGTGTCATTAATGACGGGCTTAGGTTATATGCTTTCATTTGGCCAGGTTTAGATAATATTTGGATAAATGTTCTCTTTTAAGTTTTATTGTATTTGCAAGATTACACAAAACACAAACTAAATATTTTTTAATTAAATTAAATTTAACATATAATATCTAATACTTCAAATATTTATTGTATTAATTAAATTAATTTAACTTAAAGTTGGTAAATACAAACCCTCACCACTGCTCTCAGTTGTTTCAGTTCAGTCTTCTCCACAATCACAACTTCCTCAAAGCTCAGAAGAAGATGACAACTCTTTCAAAACCCATCTCTCCATTTCTCCCCCTCCTTTTATTTCTCATTTCCTCCTATACTCAAATTATCGGAGAGGAAGAAGACTAATGGTAGTGGATTTGGTCATCGGCCGACGACCTTCGTACCAGGTGCTCATCCATCTTTCATATGCTCAGCCGTTGTTCCCTCTTTATTTTCGTTCATCCGACCATGCTGTCAGAATCCGGTGACTATGAGAATTTTTAACGCCATCAAGGCTCCATTAACTCTAAAAAAAATTGTGTTTTTAGATATAACAACTTGCAAAGAAGAAAGAGAAAATGAACATTAGATGAAAATGAAGGAGGGAAAATGCAGTGGTGTTTTCCCCATTTTAAATCAAGAATTGTAGATCTCGCATGTTTTCATACTGGATGAAAATGAAGAAGAAGAGGGAACAGAGTGAGAAAGAGTAGAGGTAGTCAGTGGTGGTGCCCTGGTGACTTTTTCGGCTAGTTTCGCCGGCTCCATTTGCTGGTTTCGGCGAGATCTGCTCGCTTGAAAATCTCTTGCTTTTCACTTGAATTATGAAACATGAATAAGGAGAAAGGAGACGAAGAGGGGAGACAGTACCGTTAATGTTAGTTTTGCCCAGAGAAATTTTCCGATGAAATTCAATGCTTTCCGGCAATTTTGGTATGAGGTGAGGGAGAGAAGAGGAGAGAAAGGCTGGAGAGATGAGAAGTGGGGGGTCGTGTTAGCTGGTGTTATGTTAGGGTTTTAATTTGGTGGGACATGCTAACTTGGCTGTTGACATGGACAAAATATTAGAGGGGTCAACTGCCACAGTGTCCAAACGTTAGGGTTAGGGGTAATTTTATAAACTTTGTTAACGGCAAGGATAGATTTGGACGAAAAGTATAACGGGTGGCAGAAGTAAACAATAAATAATAGTAGTGGGGGCACCTTCTCCCTTTAATTTTAGAGAAATTTTCAGAAATCACTACGTTTTAGTGATTATTAGCTTGTTATAACTATTATTTACTAAATTACTTTCTATTAGGGGTGTTCGTCGGTCGGTACAGTACAATATTTAGATATTTTGGTTCGGTATTCGGTTTTTAAAATGCAATACCAATACTGCACCTAATTAAATTCGGTATGGTTCGGTTTTACTCCTTTCGATTTCGGTTTATTCTGTTTGGTTACTTCGGTTTATTCGATTTGAATATTAATTAGTGCATAGAGTCATAGAATGTAATATTTTAAATTAAAGTACTCAAATGTACAAAACTAAAAATATTTGTTCACAAAAATTTTGTCCAAAACTAGCAAATATCAACTTAGAGAGAGAAAACTGTACGTAAAAGAATAAATTTGATCATTAGAAATGTTTTGTTACTTACTTAGAGTTAATTGATGAACTTATAGAATAAAGGAAAGTAAAATTTGAGATTTTGTTATAATTAATATATGTGTATTGTGTAATATAATATATATTTCGATACGGTATCGGTATTTGGGTATTTTATTTTAAAATACCAAATATCATACCTAATACTAATATTTTTTTAAAACTTAAACCAAATACCATACCAAATACCAAAATATCGAATACCAAATATCAAAAATTTCGATTTCAGTACGATAATTCGGTATTTATCAAATTATGCACAACTCTATTTCCTATAACTATATTTTCAGGGGAGTCCAGCTAAGCAGAGGATGTATTCGACTGTATTCGCGAGTTGTATTCGTGAATACAGTAACGGAATTTGCGGAAAAAAGGTCTTCATTTGTTTAAAAATGGTAAGTGAATCAATTAACGCGATAGTCTCATAATATAACTCAACAAACTCAATTATAACACATAAAATTTGTATTTCCAGTTATAGAAAAGATTCTCAACCGAAAAACACTCCAAATACAGAGCAATCTTCAAAGATCCAATCCATTATTTCTTTTTTTAGTTGTATCTTTACGAAAATATTTTTTAGTGGTATCTTTACAAATAGATTTATATATTGAAATTATATAATTACATTGAATACAGTTAGATACATAAAAATATATTGAATACTTGAAGTATAGTAGGTCATCTATAATGCAAAAATATATGAATACATATTGCAGATATATTTGAATACATATATACATCATACATAAATTATATTAATTAAAAAAAATGTATGAATACATTTAAGGAATACAGTGAGACAGTGAATACAATGAAATACATGGAATATAACGAGATACATTGAAATATAATATTAAAAAAAGATAGTGAATATAATGAAGTGCATGGAATACAGTGAGATACATTGAAATACAATGAAAAAAAAAGATAACAGACTCTTCAAGGCAAAGCAACTACTTTTTTTTTTCTTTTGTCATTTTATTTTCGCATCCTTCACCTTGTCGAAATCTTCTTATAATTTCGTAGAATGAATTTGAATTAGTTGAACCGTGAATTTGAATAACAAGTAGTTAAGTAAAAAAATCACTTCTCTACTTTCCATTCAAAATGGCATGAAAGATGTTGGATCTTAGAGTATTTCAACTTCAACTATTTTAGATCGTCACGTTTGGAAACCAAATGATTTTCTAATGTAATAATCACTTCAGAAAAAGAAGAAGGTATCGAGGCCGGAGGAGGGGGTTAGGGGTGACACAACAAGGAAGGGGGGAAGTGGTCGCCGATCGGATATGTCGTTGGCGAAATACAACCCCTGCTAGAGTTTCTAAAAGCAGGGGAGGAGAAAACCGGGGGAAAAGAGAAGAAAGAGGAAAGAGAAAGGAGGAGAGAGGGAAGAGTTTCTAAGGAATATAACTCCTTCAAAAGTTTAGTCCCCATCCGTGAAAATAAGATGACTCTGAGAAAAGAAAAAGTCATGCTTCTTAAAGAATAACTCTCATACTCCACTTAACCAAAAAGCTCAGTTTATCCAAAAAGCAGCTGAATTCCGTTATCTCGCCTTCTCCCAACACTACACAATAAAAATATCTTGTGCCTATTAAAGAGTAAGCTGTCAAAAAAAATTTATTTTAAAAAAGTGCTTTCCGAAAGAAAAAAAAAAGAATAATGTTTGTGATTGGTCAATTTATTTGAGAAATGCCTTTTATAATATTTGATAAATAAATTATGTTTGGCCAATTTTTTCAAAAAAGTATTTTTGTGTATTAAATTATGAAAAGGGAAAGTAAAGGTTCAATGTACAATTAGTATTATTCAAAAGAGATAAATAAATTTCAATACTTATTATAAAAAATTTCAACTAATTTTCTATTCAAGATATAAATTAAATTTTTTAATTCATATAGAAATATATTTATCCAGATAATAATATTGAGTATCTGGTATTATTTATTATTTATGTGATAAATTAAATATATCAAAATAAATCATTCATGCGAACTAAAAATCTAATTCATAAATTATTATATAAAAAGAGATTAATTTATAGTTGAGAGATTATTCCGAAGTGTAAAAGGAGAAGAATAAAAATATGATGAACATAAAAAGAGAAGAAATGGATGAGTAAGAATAGAAAAGGTAAAGAAAAAAATTTAATTAATGAGGCATGATTTAGAAAATATAAATGTACGGGAAGGATATTTATCCGAAAAAAATTAATTTTTTACATTTTGGAAGGAGCTAGAATTTTCTTCCCAGAATTTGGAAAACTGCATTTGCTGCTGCTTAAAAAATATTTTCCTACCTTGGCCAAACACTTTAAATTTTCAAAAAAGTATTTTTTTTAGGGGGAATTACGTTCCTCGTCACTTGGCCCAACAGTCCATAAAAAATGACCCACATTTTAAGCCCTTACCTGATATAGTCCAGGTTGTATATAATCTGAATTTTTTTTTCACCAGTTAGTCTACCCTATTTGTTGTTGTTCTTCTTCTTCTTCCTCTTTCACAACTTTGCACCCCAAAGTTTCTCTACCATTATATATATTCTTCAATTCTCCTTCCAGATTCAAAGTTGATAATCACTATTAAGATGAAAAGAAAAAATATCACTTAAGAGAATTATTGTTTTTGGAGTCCCCATTAAAGGTCATTCGAAGCTTCAATTTCAGAAATTGAATTTTTCGATTTTGTTAGTTGTTTGGATTGGGTGTTTGTCCATTTGATTGGGATCGTCAAGGGGAGTACAAAACTCAAATTTGAACTGATTTGGAGCAGATATGAGGTAAAATTGAGTTGAATTTCAGAAGATGCCCAAAGAAGAAGAACCAGTGAAGCTCCATTAATAGGATTAATTTGTATAATAGTGTATAATAATGTATAATATTGTATAAGTAATACATAATAGTATATAAACACCTCTTATACATTATTTTATACAAGGCTGATACATTATTTACATGTATTTGGTGGATTTCTCACATTTCTTATTCCTCTTCTTCTTCTTCTCCTTCTTCTTCAACAACTGCTACACCTATATACATGGTATATCACTAACATTTTCACTACTGTGCTTATACATTTTTATACAACTATATATATATATATATATATATATATATATATATAATATACCTCTTTGTATAAAAGTGTATTATATTGTATAAAAGTGTATAAGCATTTCTGACGAATTTTTGTACGATTTTTACTTGCAATTTTTTGATTAAGACTATTCCAAATCTCAACTAAATGATTTCAAACTTTGTATACAGTCTACTTAGACTAATTTTAATAAGTTCAAACAATATTCACTCCAAATTTCTCATAAAATCATATTAAAAAATAATGAGATTAGCATTAAAGAAGATGAGATTTTAGATTTCTCGCATCTGTTTGTGAATTTTCATAGTTGTGATAGGTATGTAGAAACTTGAGGAAAAAGGAGAATGAAAATATTTCACGCTTGAAGATATAGAGAATAAAAAAAAAGAAAAAAAATTCAGATCTAAGCTTATTGATATTTGGCTACACATTTGTAAATTTGTAAGTGGGCTAAAATAATGCAAGGTCAACTTATGGAGTGTACTCTTATGTAATTTTGTCTTTTTTTTAAAACCAAAATAAAGTACTTTTGACCTCCAAAAGCTTGGCCAAACAAGCTATAAGTTAAATACGCTTTAAGTTAATACGGACAGAGTAGGGAATAACACAGGACAGTGGCATAGGCAAGGTCATTTGTGACAAACCCCGAGATAGGGGACTTAGTTATGCAGCTCACATATTCAACAGCGCTCAAACAAAATTGCTTGCTCTTCTCCATAGTCTGCAATTAGCTTACAAATGGACTTCGACGCCTCTAGAGATAAACCTGGATGCTAAGGCAACCATACCTTTATTACACACGGATCAATCCCCTTGTATTATTATTCGTAATTGCAGGTATCTGTGTTCACACGTACAAGGAACAAAATGTGGTGACAGATAAGCTTGCAAAATATGGATGCAGTATGGAATCCTCTAACTAACCCTCCTGTTTTTTGTCACAAAGGCACTGGAAGCTGGACGATCGGGAAACATTACTATACTTGTGGTTTCAAGATGTACTCTAAAATATAGATTTAGAAAAGTAATTCAACTTTGAAATGAAATTGGTAAAGACATGAACCAACTCTATCTAAAGCAGATCAAATTCAAAAATGTATTATGAAAGGAAAAGAAAATCTACACGAAATCCAAAAGTAATTCCAGACACAGCACTTATCTTCAATAAACAATTCCAAACACATCCCAAAACTAAATCAAACAACAATAACAAAAATTCTAGGGTAATCCCACAAGTGGGGTTTGCAGAGGGTAATGTGTACGCAGACCTTATCCCTACTTTGAAAAAAGTAGAGAGATTATTTCTGGTAGACTCTCGACTCAGGAAAGATAAAATGGAAGGAGCAACAAACCAGCAACACCAGCAAACTAATCAAAAAACCGAAGCGAAAGAAACAAGTAATAACGGAAATTTAAGAATAAGAAAATACAAGACTAACACTAAGTAATGCACTAAAACAAACTGGTACAAGCAAGGACGGCACTCGGCTACCTAATCTTCTATCTTAATTATCAACCTCCACACCTTCCTATCTAGGGTCATGTCCTCGGTAAGCTGGTGAGTCCTTATGTCTTGCCTAATCACCTCTTCCAAATACTTCTTCAGCCAACATCTACCCCTCGTTGGACCCTCTAAGACCAACCTCTTACACCTCCTTGTTAGGGCATATGTACATCTCCTCTTCACATGCCTGAACCATCTAAGTCTCGCTTTCTGCATCTTGTCCTCACGGGAACCACGCTCACCTTGTCCGGAATATCTTCATTCCTAATTTTATTTATCCTGTTATACCTGCACATACATCCCAACATCCTCATTTCTACTACCTTCATCTTTTGGACATGAGAGTTCTTGACTTGCCAACATTCAGCCTCGTAAAACATAGACGATCTAAGCAGCACTCTATAAAACTTACTTTTAAGTTTTGCTGGCACATTCTTATTACACAAAATACAGGAAGCGAACCTCCATTTCATCCACCCCGCTCCAATACGATGTGTGACATCCTCGTCAATCTCCCCATTCCCTTGTATAACTAACGCAAGGTACAAGAAACTCTCTTCTAGGGATGGCTTGTGAATCAAGTCTCACATCTTCATCCACTTCCTGAGTTGCACCACTAAACTTGCACTCTAAGTATTATTTCATGGTCCTGCTCGACTTGAAACTTTTAGACTCCAGAGTCTGCCTCCAAACCTCTAACCTTGCGTTAACACCGCCTCGCGTATCATCAATCAGTATAATGTCATATGCAAATAACATGCACCACAGCACCTCCCCTTGAATGTGGGGCGTCATTGCGTCAGCTGCCAGGGCAAATAAAAATGGGTTGAGGGTCAATGCGTCAGCCCCGTCACAACTACAAAGTTTCAAGTCCCTTTCGATTTTCCTCACCCGAGTCATAGCTCTATCATAGATGTCCTTAATTGCCCTAATGTATGCAATAGGAACATCTCTAGCCTCCAAATATCTCCACAGAACCTCCCTCAGAACTTTATCATAAGCCTACTCTAAGTAGATGAACACCATATGTAAATCTCTCATCCTCTCCCAATACTGCTCTATCAATCTCCTAACAAGGTGAATAGCTTCCGTAGTCGAACGTCCCTATATAAATCTGAACTGGTTCTCGAAAATAGACACTCTTCCTCACTCTCAGCTCCACCACCCTCCCCCATACTTCCATAGTATAGCTTAGTAGCTTGATACCCTAGTTGTTGCAACTTTGGATATCACCCTTGTTCTTGCACAAAGGAATTGTACTCCACCTCCATTCTTTGGCACCTTCTTTGTCCAAAAATTGATAATAAATAGCTCAGTTGAGCCACTCCAAGCCCGCCCTGATGCACCCTTCCAAAACCGAATTTTGATTGGCCCCGTCGCTCTTCCCTTGCTCATCTTATGCATAACCCCCTCCACCTCCTCAGCTTTTATATGCCTACAATACCCAAAGTCTCGACGACTCTCGGAGTGTTCCAAGTCACCCTACACAATGTTTTTATCCCCATCTTCGTACAAGAGTGCATGAAAGTAAGTCTGTCATCTTTGTCGAATATGTGCCTCATCCAGCAAAACTCTATCTTCCTCGTCTTTGATGCACTTCACTTGGTCCAGATCACGAGCCTTCCTTTCTCTCGCCTTGGATGGCCTATACAACTTTTTATCCCCGCATTTGCCCTAAAGTTCTTCATACAATTCAAACGATACAGTCTTCGTCGTCGTCGTGACCGCTAACTTTGCTTCCTTTTTAGCGATCTTATACCGCTCCATATTCATTCTATTCTCCTCCTAGTCCACGCTCTCCAAAAGCTTCAAATACATCGCTTTCTCAACTTCCTCTTTACCTCTCAATTCCACCACTAGTCTCCCTTGTGACCACAAGAGTAGTCCTTCAAGACCGCTAATACCTCTCTAACAACCTCCAACGCAATTCGATGTCATGGTTCACATACCTCTTGCGTCCCCACTACTCCTCCACGCCTCATAGCTAGCAACTTATCCTCTAGCTCCTGGGCTTTATCTTTAGTCAAATCTCTCCCACTTGATAACTTAAATTAGTTATCACCAAATCAAAAGTGTTAGCAAAATCCAGTAGTGAATCCAGTAGCGAAGTTCCTCCGCCATTTCTAATTCCAAAAGCAAAGGTGCCATGCACATCATTATAACCCCCAGAATCACCCCAATATGTCCATTGAAATCTCCTCATACGAAAAGTTTCTCAGTGTGCGGAATACCACGCACAACCTCATCCAAATTCTCCCAGAAATGCCTTTTGATCTCCTCGTCCAAGTCCACTTGGGAAGTACGCACTAATCATGTTTAAAGTAAATCCCCAACAACCAGCTTAATATCATCAGCCTATTGTTCACCCTCCTAACCTCCACCACTAGCTCCCTAAAATCCCTATCAACCAAAATACCTACTCCATTCTTGCCTCCCATGCGTCTAGAGTACCATAGTCTAAACCCGTCTACATCTCGTGCCTTAACTCCCACCTATCTAGTCTCCTGGAGACGAGCTATATTGATCTTCCTCTTACAGAGAATCTTTGCTAACTCTATAAACTTTCCGAGTTCTTATGTTCCAAGACCCAACTCTCAGCTTGGGGACTCCCTTACCACCCTTACCTCCCCTTGCCATCGACCCACATCCCCTCCCTATCCCCCTTCCCGAGGACCTCCCTGAGGACATGACCTTACCCTACCATCATTCACTACAACCACTATAATCTAAGGCACACTAAGCAACCACTACCACAAAACTAATATACTAGAAATGGTAGTAGCAGGTAGATAAGCGAGAGAAAATTCACTAATCTAAAGCCCGCAAGCAAGTACAGTAACTGCAATTAGAACACAACGACAAATAAAGAACACATTAGGAACAGAAGAAACAAGTTGTAACAGTGCATATCGAATATAACAAAACAAGAATAGAAGAGCCTGTTTTTTTAAATAGAGGAATAACAGTCAACGGAAAAAATGGAGCTCGCTGGAAATCTATCCGGAGTTATTGGATCACGTCGGAAGTATGGGGGAAAGAGGGAAGAGATGAGAGAGAGGGGACCTACCTTGCTTTGTTGGTCGCCGGTTGTTTAGTGACCATTAGAAAATGAATGTTACCCTACAAATAAATTTTGCCCTAATTCAAGAAAATTCGTACAAATGAACAGATATAAACCATACGTTTTTTGTCGCATAGTCCAATTTCATAACCAGAAGGTAGTAACACAACAACAACAAAAAAAGAAAAAGAGAAACACTTCCTTTCTGTCACTAAATTCCTCTCGAAGTGGCAGCTCCACCATCCCACTCATCCAACACAAGTAAATTTACTTGAGAAAAGGGCAATTTAATTTCAAATCTAGCACATGGGCTGAAAACTAAATTTGGGAAAAGAAGATATGAAACAAAATTTGATTTATATTTTCTACAAATATTAGGCCAAATCAAATAAATCTTCGGTATGCATGAGGGTACATGAAAACCTTATCTTGCTTTAGGCCCCTCATGACCTGCATGTCAAAGACATCATTCTGTAAAGTTGCATCTGATCATGAACCACCAGTTCCAGATGCACCTTCAGCTTGTTTTTTCTCCCGTTGTTTCTCCCGCTTTTTCTTGTTTTTCAATGCATTCTTGCTCAGCTCCCTATATTCATGTTAAATACGGAATGATGTATATCAACTTATAGTTTGAACATCCGAAATATTACAAAAGAAAAACAAAAAAAGAGAAAATGTGCATTGAAGCTTACCCTGAAGAACTTCCTCCAAATAACTGTCAAAATGAAACATCTGCTTACTATTAGCATACTAGTGGCGCAAACTAAAGGAGAAAATTATAACTGAAAATAACGCATGAATGAACTTTCAGATGACATGTATATACAAACTATGACGTTTTGAAAGTAGCTAATAAACCATCACGTCGCTACCACATTGAAAGTTTATCAGCAGAATGTGTCCTGTAAAGGTAACTATATCCTAATGCAGTAAACATATTTTTTCGAAAAGTTCTGGGTTGAGATTAACTTTTGAAGAAATATTTACAGAGAATATCTATATTATTCTTTGCGAATCCTATCTCTAATTATTTTTTATCCATATCCTGAAAATAATTATGTTTGTTTTCCAGAACAAAACCTATTCAGAAAAGCAGTATCTTTTCAGTTCAGGAAACCTTCCAAAGCTTTTTTATATCAAAATGTGGTAGATATCAGTGAGTGAGAGAACGTATTTGAACAGTTCAGGATCCTCTTGCCCGGGCGAAAAGAAGAGGAACGATCAAGCAAGAAGTGCCAATTGTGTAATTTATTATCAGTTCTATCGCATTCAGCCCCACCTATGAGTGGTATCTTTTTTCGTTACATAGAGAAAATGAATTATAATAAAATTCACAAATTGTATATCTGCTCCCTCCAAACGGTAGACTGTCTAACCTCATTTTTTTCTTCTCATTTTCTAAGGAAGAGAGTTCTAAAGGAAAATAAGTTGCCAATAAAGATTGGACAGTAATAACTGAAATATCAGATTTGGCTTTAAAATTTCAGGAAATGTTTTACAGAAAAGAAGGAAAGATAAAGATCCATGTAATTACTTATAGAATAACTAAGCCCAACACATCTAATGCATTATATTACATACCTAAGTTCCTTTTATTCTCTACAGGTTGATTGCTATCGAACTAAACCATATGAAATTTATAGAGAACAAGAGATATTCATATTTGATAAAGGACCTCAATATTCTTTTGGGATTCAGTCACCTACATGTCTTAAGGAGTCAGAAATAGAGTTCATCACAGAAAGGTAGAGAAGGGACGCTTCATTCAAGAAAATTTAACATGCATTTTGGGCTAGCCTTTTTATTTTTTCTTATTATTTACCATCATTAAATCCAATTCACAATTGACATGGCATTAACCATTATGAGGATAATGTTAAGTCGAAAGATTGGGTATATGGAGTAACCATTCTAGCCAAATTGTGGGAAGAGAATATCCTAACAATAGCAAGAGTATGAAAAATCGAACACCTTTACTTTAACTTTGTTACAATATAATACTACTGAAGAAGTTTTTTACAAGGGAACCAACTTAATAAATATTCTAGTTGCTGTATACAAGGTCAGTTAACTTCACAAATGTAATGGCTGTGCAGAAAACCCACTAGTGACTAATCATCATATTAAAACATACCATATCATTTATGTAATGTAGTTTATACATTGTAATATAGAAGGAAATAAAATAGCATATTCATAATGTCAGTGTTCTCCATTGGGAAATTAAAAGTATTAACTTCCCAGGCATGACATTCAAAATGCTCAACAAAGTTATTTTGCTCTAAGAATGTAGTTAAATGCCAAAAAATTCATTGAAATTATTAGATTGAATATAAGCACTTTATACACCAGCTTGGTGTGCTATCAATGAATACCTCTGACTTATCAGAAGAAAAAAGTTATAAGTAATCAATAAAGTATCCCTTCCATACCTCTGCTTGAACCTCAGCAGCAACCTTCGCATGAGGTGGACGATAAGCAGCAGGTTTTGCTGCAGGAGGATTGGCAGGTGTAGCCTTCGGAACGGCCTGGGTAGCTTTTGGAACGGCCTGGGTAGTTTTTGATCCTTTCCCTGGAAAGACATTTTGGTTTCAGCTGCCATTATAACAAGTACATGGGCATTACATCAAACTTTGTTACAAGATTTGAACAGGAGGAACCTGGCGCTTTAGCTTCATCAATTTTCACCGAGCCAACTGCCTTCACAAGGTCTTCAATGTCACCAAATTTTTCTACTGACTCTGGCTTCCAATCAACCTGTCAGAGGAGTGAACAAAGAAGTAAGCAGGCAGAGCAAGTTGGTTCGCAGAAAAAAAATTAGCAAGACTATTAACCTGATACAATCTGTCAAACATCTTCTTGAAGTACAATGATCCATTGTGGTGAAAAATTTTAACCCTTCAAAAACATGAAAGAATGAGTGTTAGCTATCACGTATTTAATAACAAAATTGCCAAATATATCTGCTTCCATAAACCTGGCACTCCACTTTCTCTCATTCCAAACAAAGGCAACAATTTTTTGATTGTAAAACAAAATTCGGTCTTTTAGCCAATGAACCCATTGCCTCACTCTTCCCATAAAGGCAACATTAAGCATACTCACTAGCTTCTCATTCTTTAGAATCGCCGAAGGCTTCTCAACATAATTATAAGTTCATGCAGTTGCATTAGGGCCATAATTCAACAGATCCATTTTTAGTAAGGAAGATAGATAATAATTGCTATAACAAACATACAGGTGGATTAACATCAGCATCTGAAAAGTTGACCACTAGATTAAAGATTTAAGACATTATTAAATCAATAGATTGAAAGAAGTCAAGTGGTCAAGACAGCTATCAAGATATTCTGATATGGTATAAAATAGAGCAAAATGCACTAACTGTGATGCATTAAATTGTCTTATCACTGCAAACTACAAATTGAAAATTTGTACACTAGGTTCTCAAGTTACCGTTTAGCCAAAGCACATTCTTTTAAAAACAAAATCAGCAAAAGATATGCATACCCATTATCAACTTGAAGGCGTGGAGCTGTTGTGGCAGTCATAAAGTACCGACCATCAGGAGACCATTCACTTGTCACTGACAATTCAGCCCTTGTAGTACCAAGCTGCTTCTTTTCCTTGTAGTCCCAGAATGCCTGAAGTCATGACTAATCGTTTAAAAGCTAAGCTAAATAAGCAGAAGAAAGTTGTAAATCAAGATCACAGGCAAGCATCACTCAATGAATCAACTAAGATTTAGTAGGAACTTTCTCAACCTCCAGGTAGACATGGCCAAATACAGTCGTCTAAATTGTTCAGACAACTACCATAAATTGTTCAGACAACTACCATAACAAGAATGGCTGCACTTGCCAGAGTGGTTTATTAGCACAAATATGAGTAGAAGCTGCTGAGCCAACAACCTAAATAACAAGAATGGAGGACTAAGAGATTTTACCAATTTGAACAACTAAAATTACAAGCCTAAGACAATTATTTAAGTGCCATATACTAAAGGAGCTCATTTTAATGAGATAAAAGAAACCATCTGACTACACAAATCACCATATCTTCCCTAGCGATGATGTCTAGGCCAGCTCGCATGCACGTAGACTATTTCATCAGGTACCTATTACCTCCCACTAGCATAGGTACCGGCTAACTCTGTCTATCAAGCTTAGGTAGATGGGACGAAATTACCTAATGCTTCTTGTCTCGGCTAGAATTTGAAACCTGATCTCTAAGGTTGCACCCACTTAAGGCCTCACCCTTGGGTGCCACATAAATCACTATATCTTATTTTCTTGTGACCAACTGTTCGTCATAAAAATCACGGGATATTCTATTCATCAAGAAAATTCACCCAAAAAAAACTAGAGAACAATTGAAAATCACTGGAGATTGTCGCAGGTTATAATTGAGGCTTATGGTGCAGGATAATCCTATTGAAAGTGGGTGTACAGTAAGATCTTTGTCAGCAAAAGACACCACCGTCATAAACTAGGCAAAACCACTGGAAAAATATGAAAGATGGATGGGATGATTCACAGGTAGTCGACCCCAGTGAGTCGAAATATTACATTAATCTCACAGGAAAAAAAAAGAGGAAGAAGGAACTTTTTGAGCCATGCTTAATTAGGGTTCAGGTGATCTAAATTAGTTAGGCTGGGAATGGAAATCAACTGCCATGAAAGCAAGAAATTCACTGAATTGTCTGAATAGAGTTCATGCGCTGAGCAGATGGAGTGGATCTCCTAATAAAAATCTGCAACCTAGTCAGTGCGTGACCTCCACTTAAGACGTGGCTTCTCGAATTTTGTTTGCTGAAATATTCTTGGTTTTGTAGTATGTTGGTTGATGCATAACACTCACAAGAAGCAAAGAAGACTCAAATAAACAAGACGGTTTTAGGAATAATATGGGTGAATGACATTTTCTTATCTCGAATATTACTGGTAAATGCATAGTAATTTCTAATAAAAGCTTAGATGTCATATGAAATATAAGAGAAACTGGGATAAAAGACTGAGAGAATGAGCGAAGAATAATGACTTACGCATTAATCCTTTTATATGGATACTCTACCATATACATGGTTGTTTTACCCACCTGATACAACATTTTTTTAAGAGTAAATGATACGACATTAATAAATATATATTTTAGATGAGTATATTATATCACTCCCTCTGTCCCAATTTATGTGATGAGCTTTCCTTTTTAGTCTCTCCCAAAAAGAATGATCCATATTTAGAAACAATTTAACTTTAAACTTTCCATTTTACCCTTGATGAAATGATTTATAGCCACACGAATATACGACTTGTTTCAGACTACAAGTTCAAGTCTTTCTTTCTTTCTTACGCTCCACATGCAATCAAACAACATCACATAAAATGGGACAGGGAGAGTGTAAATATTATTGTTTGCACTTAAATATCTAACACTATCTACATTAACTATCTGATAATTCCATTGGGTTTTGTTTTGCACAGGGAGAATCAAATGGTCATATACACCAATTATGTCGATCGCTATATGTTCTAAAGAATCTCCTCGAGCATGATTTGCTAAACAGCAAGCTTAGAATAGTTAAAAGTTTGGCATGCCTCCAATGAAGCTGATCATTTTGTGTTCTATTTAGCACTTAAATCTAGTATTCTACTTCCTTGATCTTATTTTATATGACATTCTTTTCTTTTTGTCCTATCTCGAAAAGATTGACTCCTTTAACATCCCTGCTTTACTCTTAATCACATGAGTTAGGAATTAGGATGCTAGTTGATATAAAAGCTGATTTTAAATTAGAAAAACTACACATCAAGGAATATGTCGAACTTTTTCCATCTCCCGTTTAATTGTTGGTAATAAGGGAAATGTTGGTACTTTGATTATATTTGGCCTATGTGTCAAAAGTCTTCTTTTTTTTTTGTAGGTAGTAGCAATCCATGCTATTTGAAACAGATATAAGAGTTATGGACATTTCTGACTTCTGAATATAGTAATCATCTAGATATACATACCATGTCTCCTGGTAAGTTACCAAAGCCTGCCAAGCATATAACTGTAGAACAAGGATTAAGGCAAGCAAAAGCAGTAACTGCAGATGGAAATAAACTAGCAGGCTGAACTAGCCCTTTTTCCAATGACCAACTAGAAACAATGATGACAAATTAGAAAAAGAAAGTCTTTTCTAAGAAAAGGATACAGTTCCCCAGCGGATTCCATCTGATAGTGTTGTATGGGCCTGTTCCAAGCTCAAGCAGAGGATTGCACTTCTTGTCGAACACCGTGGCCATAGCAGGCATAACTAAGTGATTTAAGGAATAGCAGCAACATCCAGAAAATATATGAAACAATGGATTCAAGAAAAAATATAGGAATTCTAGCTGCATATTTTTTTAGTAACAAAGGTGTCGAGGCTATTTTGCACCTTCAACTAATCCACCGAGAACCTACTACTTACGACAAGCATAGGTATCAAGTAACTCTACCAGCTAATGCGTAGGCAGATGGGATAAATGACCTAGTGTCATTTCTCCTATATTTGAGCCTTGGTTCCCAAGGTTGTTACTTTAACTCCTCGATTGCTATGGCATTGCTTTGAAGGCGGATACTAGTTGCAAATTAATCTTTGAACAAATCCACTCGAGGGAGGAAATAAAAGCTTCTTTACTAGGACTAAATTTAGACCCTATTAATGAACAGAGCACATGTTCAATGAGTATATAAAAGCAATGATCTAACGCACTTCACCTTGGACCTCCTCTGTAAGTTGAAGAGCAAAAAGAATATGTGCGCTAGATGTCCTCCACCATTTAACACTTGTCTCACATTTTTTATTGTGCATTACTCCTCTTAAGCGAGAGAGAAGATTTTAAAAGGAATAATTAAAGAAGAACAGTAACACCCAGAACCACGAATGAGAGAATAATGGAAGAACCAAGCTCTAAGCTTTAGCAACTAGTTATAGGTGTGCATATATTCAAACTTCTACGGAGTCTTGAAAAAAGTTACATCCAACTTCAAACTTTGTCACATTTCTTCCAAATATTCTTGTCTTCAACTTGTATGGTTTTTCACAACAAGTGTGTAACATTTCCATGGACTCTTTTCACTCTTCTTTTTTATCCCTTTTCTCTAAGGCTTTCTTTTCATTTCTTATAACAATTTCAGAAGCCTTGAGGGTGGGTTTTGGGGTGTTGGTAAAGGATACAACCATAAACAACTGCAAATTCTTTACCCGAATAGGACCATTGAACATCATGAATAGGGCCGTCTTTACCTGCAACATACCCAAGGATCAGTAAGTCGCAAATTCACTCATTCAACACATAACTTTGGCTGAAGATTAAGAAGATGAAAACAACATACGGAGAGGAACAAGCCCTTCATGGGTCCCATCAGTAGTTAAGTAGTTCAACTTTGATTCTCCGTAGTAGCTTTGGTTTGTTTTATCAACATCTGATTGGACCACCACTAGAAGCCCTGTAGAACCAGAGTTCCAGCTCAGTTGCACAGTTGAGCAGCGGAAGAAGCTGCGTCGAGCAACAGCTTGACTTTGTAAGTCCTTTCCACATGCATATATCTGAACACTGGCTGGCATTCCCTGCATAAATTAATTTTCCAAAAGGTTAAATGGGAACCCTGAGAACTGGCAGCCTTAAGTACACGACACTTGAAGAATTTTATGTTGTGTTGTAATTTGGTTGCACGAAACTAAGGAAGTATTTTACTCTTCTATTACGCCTATTGTTTGTTGGATATTACTGTACCGAAAAGAATTCCAAAATATTCAGGCAACTTTTCAGATTCACTTTGTTGACTACTCTCGAGTAGCTTCCCCTCAGCTTTCACTACAACAAACACATTGTACTGTGCTGTGCAGAAATACAACTCTTTAAAACCAGCAAGACAGCTCGTGGATATCTGGATTACTATGTACCTCCCGTATAGAATTCATTATGAAAGCCAGCCATATATTCCCAAAGCCTCAAGTGTATTTTTTATTACATCAAGGAGCAGCTTGAACTACTACTGGAAAAAGCTTTTGAATTTATAGAGAAACTTTTAGGATGGAGTGCACTTCAATGAGACTTGACTGAATGCGCTCGGCATTACTTTGTGTCAAGTTCTCTAACAACAAGCATAATATGGAATATGGATTAGTTAAAAAGTCAGGAGGCATATCAAAATGCACATTCATCGTCAAGAGTATAATACATGGATGTTTCAAATTAATAATTTAATGAGTATCCAATAGACCTTGGATTCTGGAACAAATGCGGCCACGTAGGATCCAGGGGCTTTAGAAAGCTCCAATGCAGCAATCGCAGGAACTCGCAGCCGATTAACAAATCCCTTAGAGAAATCCCTAGGATCAAAAAATTGGATCTCATTTGTTGCCAATCGACATGCAACAGTTTCATCAGAACTGAAACGTACGGAAGGCCTGAAAAAATCAGAGTGCAAGTGAATAAAATACTCTGAAATTCTGAGCATCAATTTCCACAGACAGCCAAAACACAAGAAAATTTACCATGTAACTTTTGTCATATTTTTCTGGAAGAGTTGGTAAACATATTCACCATTTTCTATCTTCCACAAGACCACGTTCTTATCCTGAGGAGATGAACATTTCTGGAAGGTCTGAAGATAAGTTCCACAAGGAGAGATGACAGCTGCAAGAACGCTTGGGACATTAAAAGACCTAATCTCTTTCAATGTTTTGCAATCAAGGATGCTAATTATGGAGTCTGATTTTGTAACCATGAGTTTGGACCCATCTTCACTGAACTTTGCACTGGTACAAGGAACGCTATCAAGCTTGATACCAGGTTCACCGCTTGGGAAAGGTGGTCCATTCCATATAGCAAAACCCACTGGTTCCCTTACTAAAATATCCAACGAGGGGGAAGGCTCTACAACCGCCATCCTATAGTGTCAAGTATAAAAGCAAAGTTAGCCCATACCACAACTAACATTAGTCAGATTCACGGATGTTGAAACAATTCAGAGTTTGTACTTGCTACAGACAATGTCAGTTTACTATCCTCCAAAAGTTTTGGGAGTTCATCTAAACGGAAGAAAGTATTTTCCATAAAGAAAGTTTTTTCGTGAAAATATTTCACTATGAGACATCATTTTCTGAATAATTTTCCAGTGTTTAGTTGGGCGTAAAAGTATGTGACATAGTAATGCAACGAGGCCTAGAATTGAACTTTTTTTGTGGATCGTGTCTGCTCCTTAGTTATTCCGTAAGACATTCTTCTGTTGTATATTTTTACCAAGCATCTTCTATATGCCATTTAATGAAATTTTCTCACTTCATCAAAAAAAAGGTATGAAGATCATCTTGTAGTGACAGTATTAAATGTTCGAATAATGTCTTAAGTACTGACTGAAATAAGTGACTGCAAAAGAGGATGACTTCCACCCAATAAGTAAAAGGTAATCAATTCCCCCTTTCGGCTAAAAATATATTCCGTGGAAGAAACATTTTTCACAACTCAGGTAAAGCTGCTGGAAACACAGATTTGCCCAACAGCCAAATGCCAGTAAAAGCATGGGTTCTCAACTCAAGGTAATATTGAAACTAAAACACGCAATAAACTACTCCCTCTGTCCCAATTTATATGACGCAATTTTCTTTGTAGTCTAACCCATAAATAATGACACCTTTCTATATTTAGAAGAAAAAAAAAATTAACTTTAAACTTCCTCATTTTACCCACAAATATCTATGCCTTGTTTTAAACCACAAGTTTCAAAAGCTTATCTTACTTTCTTAAAACTCTGTACCCAGTAAAACAATGCCATAAAAAATGGGGCGAATGGAGTACTAATTAAATGTCCAACCTTTTATCAATCTCAAGCGCTCCTAAACTAATAATGATATTGATGGAGAAAGTACCAACCACAGTATTAAAACCTAAACTTTTAATAAGGGTGACTAACCTTGTTAAAGTTCGGACCTTCGACACTGTAGCAGACTGCTCTGGTGGATTATTTAGGTATCTGCGCAAGCATGATTCATTGACCTACTAATAAAAAACTATACACAAAAGAAAATCTCTGAAACATATTACCTATAGGAAACAAAGAGAAGCCAATTCTTTGAAATGTATACTGAAGGAAAAATGATTTCACTTTCTCCACTTAATTTAGGTATCTGCGCAAGCATGTTGATTGACCTACTAATAAAAAACTATACACAAAAGAAAATCTCTGAAACATATTACCTATAGGAAACAAAGAGAAGCCAATTCTTTGAAATGTATACTGAAGGAAAAATGATTTCACTTTCTCCACTTAATTTAGGTATCTGCGCAAGCATGTTGATTGACCTACTAATAAAAAACTATACACAAAAGAAAATCTCTGAAACATATTACCTACAGGACAAATAGAAGCCAATTCTTTGCTGTGTATACTGAAGGAAAAATGATTTCAATTTCTCCACTTAGATTTTAAAGGACCAATAAGCTCTAAAATAACCAGGTAATTAAGTGAAAATATCAACAGAAATCAAATATTAGGGATGCTTTAAATGTGCATTGGGGCTTGCATAACAGAAACAAAAGATGAAATCAATTTACCGTAAAATTATACTTGAGATGATGCAGTAAAAGTTGGAGCGAATGTACTTCGCAACACAGTATTCACTGTTGTCTGCTCCCTTCAGCTATTTTCCCAGTTTGTGTAGACCGATAATGGGGAGGCGACAAGAGGGAGAAGTGGAGTCTGCAGCCTAACACTCTGTTTCGACCAGTGTTCCCCATTTTATAATATGGTATTGTATTATATTGTTTCATATCCTTTTATGAAAATATTGTATTGTTTGTTGTTATTAAATAATATTTTATTATTTGGGTTTACTGTATCGTAGTGTACTTTAAATGATAAGTTTACTAAAATATCCTCAATTGTTTTAAATATTTAATTTATCAAGAATTACACATAAAAATTATTTAAGAAAACCACTTTCTACTAATTAATCACTAATTATGTCTTATATATAAATTAAGCAATTAAATTCATGTAAATTCTATCGAAATTAGTTGAACAAGTTAATAATATTAAAAATAATAATAAGTACACTATATTTATAATTAGATCATAATAAATAATTTTNGATGCCGTCTTGAGAATTTATATCGGTTATTAGACTTCACGTAGAATTCGATTACAGAATTATGTGAGAAAGATGCTTTGCTATTATTTAAAATAAAAAAGGTAAAGAGTAAAATAGAAATATAAAGTAATAAGTTAGGGCATAATTAGAAAGAAAAATAGGAAACGATCCCACCACACCAAATCGGTTGTTTCAAAAAATGGGACTTTTTATTGTTCCGGAACAATGGATTTAACAATACAATACAACCAATTTTAACTAAACAATCAAAACAAACATTGTTCCATGAAAACAATACAATACGATACAATGGTTAACAACCATCCAAACAAGCTGTAAGAGTTACTTTTGTCCTATAGAGCAAATTTAGTGATTTGTTCTCTTACTTTTGTCTGTAACCGCGCGTTGTGCGGTCAATATTAAAAAAATATTTATCGCTCTGTTAATTTTTCGATGTTACATTTGAAATTATCACAATTATTTGATTATCCTATTCTATATAAATAGAATAGATATTGTCTAAATTTTAATAAATAAAATATTCATTAAATTAAAGGGAATTATATAGTCATCAAATAATTTTTTCGTTATGTATTTTTATTTATTATATTATCCAATATTTAGTATAATTATATTGTTAATAAAAATTATGACACTTATCATTATAACATTTCTTTGTCTTTCATATTATATATAAATAGATATAGATTTCTTTGATTCTCCTATTATATATATATATATATATATATATATATATATATATATATATAAATTCAAAAATGATAACTAATAACTAATTATAAACTAAATAACTAATTATGTCATGTGGCATTTTTTTAGGTTGCCACTTGGCTTAAGGAGAGGGCCTTTTTCTCTCCTTTTAATTATATATAGAAAGAATATAGATGTTGAGAGAGGAAGAACTCTAAAAAGGAAATAGAGAAATTAGTAATTGGGGATTCCAACTCGCAAAAGACACAGCATAGTTGTAGTAACTAATAAAAAGGAAAAGAGGAAAATCTGAATCATAAAAAGAGCATGTGGTTCAATTAATATTTTCTTCATTCCGATGTTAGAATCCATATTTTCATTTTAAAAAATTTGTTTATGAATTTTTTATTCCTCATTTAAGTAAATACACTTTTTATTCCTGATTTAATTAACAAAGAAAAGATATGTTAAACATTGTCATTTTCTTTTTAGAAGTCTAAAATTTAGTTATAGATGATTCCTCAACTTTTATTTAATTGCACTAAAGATGTTAAACTATTATTTATAACAAAAAACTCATTCAACTTTGCCTATGTATCATAGAAAGTCACTAAATAATTTTTTATAATCAAAAAGACACTCAACTTTACTTAAATATCACAATAATATAAAAAATAATTTAAACGACTTAAGGCAAAAGGTAAAAATTGAAATCCTGCGTTCAGCTGCCTCTATCGTCACTCTGGCTAGTTTGTTGAGTTGTATAGCAGCCAGCGATGTCAAATGGACGGAGTACGCGGGTCAAAATGGGATGAGCCAATAAATAGGTGGTTCAAGAATTATTTGGGCTAAGATGAACTAAAATGTGCTAGGTCAATATAGAAAATGAGGGAGAAATTCAAAAATAGCCAGATTTACCACTGGTCGTTGAAAAATAGTCAAGTTTCAAAAGTCATTGAAATTTAGCCACTTTAAATCTGAGCGAAAATACTGTTCAAAATCCGGAAAAATACGCCCTCAAATTTTACGGGAGTTC
>MU736405.1:36221-58926 GCA_026770625.1 Nicotiana glauca
AGTCTCCCGCAAATTTTACAGGAGTTAGCAAAGTATACCGGTCCAGCATAATATGCTGGAGTTCGTACACAAATGCACCAGAACTCCCGTATATTATACTGGACCGGTCCCTGTTGCAGCAAAATAATGGCTATTTTTCATTGATTTTAGTAAACGCTGGCTATTTTTCATTGACCGGTATGAAAACTAGTTATACCATGATATTTTATCAGAAAATTTGGGTTATGGCCCAACCCGTCTAACTCTTAACAAGCTTTAACTAATAATGTGTTATTTTTTAATGAATTGTTTAACTATCATATAAAACTTTTTTCTTTTGTTATGGTCATATATAACATATCAAACAAAAAAGGAATTATTTAAAGATATTTTAGTAAAGTTACTCATGGATTAATTTGGGCTAAAAATTAGCGAGAAATTAAAAAATAGCCAGATTTACAAGTGATCGTTCAAAAATAGACCAATTTCAAAAGTAATCGAAATTTAGTCATTTTTCATATAAAGATAAATCTGAGCAAAAACACTGTTCAAAACTCGAAAAATACGCCAGTATATTATTCTGGAGTTACAGCATAAGTATACTTGAACTCCACCATATTATATTGGAGTTCCAGGATAAGTATATCGGTCCAGTATAATATGCTGGAAGTTTATACACAAGTGCTCGAATCTCCAGTATATCATGCTGGAACTTTATGTGTGTTGGAGTTACAGCATAATATGCTGGAAGTTCATACACAGGTGCATCGAACTCCAGTATATTATGTTGGATCGGTCTCTGTTGCAGCAAAATAGTGGCTATTTTTCATTGACTTGGGAAATGCTGGCTATTTTTGAATGACCAGTCCGAAAACTGGCTAGACCGTGCTATTTTTACTAAAAATTAGCCCAGTTTTAAATGGGTAGATACGGGCTGGCCAAGATGGGTTGAATTAAACAAATAGGCGGGTCAGTGACCGACCCAACCTTGAACGGATTTTGACTGGTCAAATGAGTTTGGGCTCAAATTACCATCTCTAATGACAATCTAGTGAAGTATTTGGATAAAAGGAAACCGATAAACCGCACCAACTTAATAATCCGAGTCAAACCGAGAAAAAAAAATTCGACTATAGTTTGATTTGATTTAGTTTAGTATTGGAAAAAGAAATCTGACCATAATTGGTGTGGTTTGGTTTTAACTAAAGAAAGTCAAACCGAAACCAAAACAAGCCGACATTCCATATACAGAAATTTTAGATATATTTAATATGTAAATATGCTTATTGTAAAGTAATTTATAAATATTTCTTAAATTTTTTCGTAATTTTATTTTTTAAGGTATTATTTCAATGTTGGACTTAGAACTTTTGAATGTTCCAATAAGTTTTATAGCCATTAATATTAGTTACTTAAATAATGCTAACAAAAGTCCGAACCAAAATCAAACCAATACTAATGATAATAAAAGACATTCAATTCAATACTACGAACGGCAATGTATTGAATATCTATTTTTGTTTTGCAATAATTTAGATAAAAGTGCATAACCTATTTTTATTTTTTCTTTAGCGTTTAGTCATGTAATTAATACTCTCTTATTAGTCTACTTATTTTAGCATGACTTAGTACTTTTAAATTATGTTTATTTTTATTATGGCTTTTTAATTAACAATATTTATATTACATAATTTTATTGTCTTTATTGTTGAATATTTTAGGATAATATCATGACACATCTCATATTTTGTATTATTTTCTTGAAAAAAAATTATATAGTTGTATCTTACTAGGATTAAAGAAATATTTTGAGCACAAGTTATATATTTTGTTCTACGAAGATTTTATCGGAAAAAACTCGAAAAAACCCAAACAACCCGAAAATCCGAGAAAAATCGAGATTGAATACCCCGAGTTTTATTGGTTTGGTTTGGTCTTTAAATTTAATAACCCGATACAATTGATTTGGTTTAGTAATAGCAAAATCCGAACCAACCTGACCTATGTACATCCCTATCGGTAGGAATTCTCTTTTATATCAATCTTTTTCTTTTTTTAGTAAGCAAATAATTTTATTCACGAACCAAGTATGTACAGCTCAAAACTCCTATCCAAAATGGGACATTGTGCCCCAATTCTTGAAACCTACTCACTCTATCTACCAAAAGACCGTAAAATATGGATTGAACTTAGGGGTGACAAATGGATTGTTTGGGTTGTATTTGGACAGACTCATTAAATATGTTATTGTTTAATGAAATTTTTATATTTCTATACCACATAGAAACCTTATTACCCTCAATGTTTAAAGTTTGATTTAATTACACTTAGTATACCAAATTACCAATCATATACCATCCTGTGACGACCCGACCCGTCGTCTCGTGAATTACCGCTCCGTTTTCTCCATTTTCAACTTCTTTATGCTTCATTATCAATATCTTATGCGGTCGAGTTGGTTTGGAGTGGTTTTGATAAGAAATGAGACACTTAGTCTCTTTTAAGAAGGCTTAAGTTGGAAAAGTCAACCGGATGTTGACTTATGTGTTAGAGGGTTCGGATGTGAGTTCTGATGGTTCGGTTAGCTTCAGGAGGTGATTTGTGACTTAGGAGCATGATCGGAATTGGTTTTGGAGGTGCGGAATAGAATTAGGCTTGAATTGACGAAGTTGATATTTTGGCGATTTCCGGTTGGTAGGTGAGATTTTGATCCGAGGGTCAGAATGAAATTCCGAGAGTTGTTGTAGCTTCGTTATGTGATTTGGGATATGTGTGCAAAATTTCAGGTCATTCAGACGTGTTTTGGTTAGGTTTTTGATCGAATGAGTAATACGGAAGTTTTGGAGTTCTTAAGCTTGAATCTGAGGGTGATTCGATATTTTGATATTTTTTTGAGTGTTCTGAAGGTTGGAACAATTTTGAAAGATGTTATAGGGTGTGTTGGCATGTTTGGTCGGGGTCCCATGAGTTTTGGAGGAGTTTTTGGAAGATTTTGCCGTTTTGAGCATAAGCATGTAATGATCCAAAGATCCATTTTTAGTTCTAGAGATCGAAATTTGATTTCGAAACTTCCAAAATTTTGACAATGAGTTATAGGAGTGATCTGAAAAGTTTGGTTTAATTTCATCAAGTCGCGATTGGGTTTTTGACGTGAAACATGTGTTAATTGTTTAACTAGCGAAATGGATATCTCACTAAGCAAACGAGCTCCGAATTGAGTTTCAATTGAAGGACTATATTCGTATTATTATTTGTGACTCATAGGAACAAGAATCATTGAATTCTGAGGTCCCGAGCCCGAGAAATGAATTTTTAAGTAAAATTATTTTCTGAAAATATTTAAGGAAAATGAAAATAAGATTTGATTAGAAAGTGATGGTATCGGGCCCGTATTTTGGTTCCGGCACCCGGTACAGGTCTTATATATATGGTTTAAGCACTTTATGTGAAGTTTGGTTGAAAATAGACGTTGTTTGACGTGTTTCGGACTCAAAATGAAAAATTTGATGTTTTATGAAATTTGAAAGAATTCTTCGATTTTAAAGCTTAATTCGTGGTATATGACGTTATTTTGGCGATTTGATCGCACGGTTAAATTCGTAGGATGTTGTTGAGTTAGTGTATGTGTTTGGTTAGGAGCCCCGAGGGATCGAGAGTGTTTCGGAGGTGTCTCGGACTTAGGGAAATTGCAGAAAATTGCAGAAATAGTACCCCATGAACAGTAGCCATGAACAGTACCCCGTGAATAGTGCCTGTGAACAGTGACGTGAATAGTGCTGAACAGAATGTTAAGTTCTGGAAATGGGACTTCGAACCCATTTTCCATTTTTACCGATTTGGAGCTCGGATAAGGCGATTCTTCAGGAGATTTTTAGAGAGAACAAGAGGGTAAGTGTTCTTAACTCAATTTTGGTTATATTACTTGAATCTATTACTAGTTTTGGCGTTTAATCCGTAAATTTTGATAGAAAAGGTTAGAAAACCCTCTTGGATAGAATCATGGATTTGAGGGTCGAAATGTGATGGGAATTGGATAATTTTGGTATGGTTAGACTCGTGGCGAGATGAGGAATCCGATGATGTTAATTTTCTAATTTTTCGAGACGTGGGCCCGAGGCTCGGATTTTTGCTAATTTCGAGAATTTTGGAATTTTTCGATTATTTTGATTGGGCTTTGTTCCCATAACATATTATGACGTATTTGTTCTAATTTTGGATCGATTCGACGCACGTGGAGGCCAATTCGAGGGGCAAAGGCATCGCGAGTTAAAGAAATAGCGAGTTTGAGGTGAGTAATTTGAAAGAACTCTTGGATTTTAAAGCTTAATTCGTGGTATATGATGTTATTTTGGCGATTTGATCGCACGGTTAAGTTCGTAAGATGTTGTTAAGTTAGTGTATGTGTTTGGTTAGGAGCCCCGAGGGCTCGAAAGTATTTCAGAGGTGTCTTGGACTTAGGGAAATTGCAGAAAATTGCAGAAATAGTACCCGTGAACAGTAGCCATGAACAGTACCCCGTGAACAATACCCCGTGAATAGTGCCTGTGAACAATGATGTGAAAAGTGAAGTGAACAGTGCCGGACAGAATGTTAAGTTCTGAAAATGGGACTTCGAACCCATTTTCCATTTTTACCGATTTGGAGCTCGGATAAGGCGATTCTTCAGGAGATTTTTAGAGAGAACAACGGGGTAAGTGTTCTTAACTCAATTTTGGTTATATTACTTGAATCTATTACTAGTTTTGGCGTTTAATCCGTAAATTTTGATAGAAAAGGTTAGAAAACCCTCTTGGATAGAATCATGGATTTGAGGGTCGAAATGTGATAGGAATTGGATAATTTTGGTATGGTTAGACTCGTGGCGAGATGAGGAATCCGATGATGTTAATTTTCTAATTTTTTGAGACGCGGGCTCGGGAATCGTGTTTTCGCTAATTTCGATAATTTTGGAATTTTTCGATTATTTGGATTGGGCTATGTTCCCATAACATATTATGACGTATTTGTTTTGATTTTGGATAGATTCGATGCACGTAGAGGCCAATTCGAGGGGCAAAGGCGTCGCGAGTTAAAGAAATTGCCAGTTCGAGGTGAGTAATTTGAAAGAATTCTTGGATTTTAAAGCTTAATTCATGGTATATGACGTTATTTTGGCGATTTGATCACATGGTTAAGTTCGTAGGATGTTGTTGAGTTAGTGTATGTGTTTGGTTAGGAGCCCCGAGGGCTCGAGAGTATTTCGGAGGTGTCTCGGACTTAGGGAAATTACAGAAAATTGCAGAAATAGTACCCCGTGAACAAACGCCATGATCAGTACCCCGTGAATAGTGCCTGTGAACAGTGACGTGAATAGTGCTGAACAGAATGTTAAGTTCTGGAAATGGGACTTCGAACCCATTTTCCATTTTTACCGATTTGGAGCTCGGATAAGGCGATTCTTCAGGAGATTTTTAGAGAGAACAAGAGGGTAAGTGTTCTTAACTCAATTTTGGTTANTCTCTTGGATAGAATCATAGATTTGAGAGTCGAAATGTGATGGGAATTGGATAATTTTGGTATGGTTAGACTCGTGGCGAGATGAGGAATCCGATGATGTTAATTTTCTAATTTTTCGAGACGTGGGCTCGGGGCTTGGGTTTTTGCTAATTTTGAGAATTTTAGAATTTTTCGATTATTTGGATTGGGCTTTGTTCCCATAACATATTATGACGTATTTGTTCTGATTTTGGATAGATTCGACGCACGTGTAGGCCAATTCGAGGGGCAAAGGCGTCGCGAGTTAAAGAAATAGCTAGTTCGAGGTGAGTAATATTTGTAAATGACATCCTGATGGTTTGAAACCCCGAATTTGCATATCATAGTGCTGTATTGAGGTGACTTGCACGCCGGATAGCGAGTGTGGGATAGAGAACCGTTGGGGATTGTGACTTGGTCCGTCCCGATTGATGAAATTACTGCATATTTGACTGAAACTACTTGTTATCATAATAATTTGGGCTTCGTGCCAATTATTTGAACCCTTTGGGGATTGTTGTCGATAATTCGTCACTAATTTAATTATATATTTGAACTTAGTAATGTCTTTTCCACTGTTTTAAAAACTCAGCCAAGTCATTATGCCTTAAACACTCGAAATGATATTACTAAAAATATTTTTCGGCTGAGTATCATGTTTTATTGTTGCCTGAGTGGCTTATGTGATTATGTTGACTGAGTAAGGCCGAGGGCCTGTATTGTGAGGACATATGAATCGGGCTGCGTGCCGCAGTGGTTACTATATGATATTGTTCTGAGAGTGAGCCCGAGGGGCCGATACTGTTCCGAGTTACTAATACTGAGCCCGAGGGGCAGATTTCTATTTTTCATTTTGATACTGAGCCCGAGGGGCAGATTTCTACTTGTTATTTTGATATTGAGGCCGAAAGCCTGGTTGATGCCACGAGATGGCTTGATATTGCGCTTGGGTTGTAGGAGCCCCTCCAGAGTCTGTAACACCCCAGTGAGCGCCGTCGATGATAAAGAAATGGATGGCTCGGGCTGCACGCCTCAGTGGGTACCAGAGTGTACCGTCATATGCATTGCATTTCAATCATGAATTTGTTCTTATCTGTATTATCTGTCATAATATTTTTGCACTTTTATTTCATTGGCTTTTATGCTACTTCTTGCAATAATTACCTGATATCCTGGCATTATCTGTTAATGGAGAGTTGTGCCCGAGGGGCTGACTTCTGTGCTTGTTTGCACTACTTGTTTTGCATTCATTTGCTTAACTGTTGGAAAAAGACATTTTCAAAAGAGGTTTTAAACTGAGCCAAGATATCTCTAAAGATTTCACAGTTTCACTATTTTTCTCAAAGGGTTTACACTGCTCCTATATAGCATGATGACTTGCTTTACGTGATTTCTTACTGCTCAGTTGTTATTTACCCTTATTACTCATTGAGTTGGAGTACTCACTTTACTCCCTGCACCTTGTGTGCAGATGCAAGTATTTATACACCCGGCAGCGGGTTTTGGTGATTGGAGGCAAGGTTATCGGAGTTTTAGCAAGGTGGCTGTTAGCGTTTGCAGCACCGCTTTTCTCCCTTTTTGTTCATCAGTCCTGTTTTGTATATTTCAGAACTTGTAGTTGTATTTATACTCTAATAGATGCTCATGACTAGTGACACTCCGATGTCGGGCTGAGTTGGGTTGTTATTCCGTATGTTTATAGAATTGTATTGTTGACTACCTAAAGGATTGGATTATTCATCCTTATAAATGACTTGTTGATTTATTAAACTGTTAGAACTGAATTTGAGTAAGCGTCGGCTGGCTTTGTCTTCATGAGAGGCGCCATCACAATCGGGTTTGGTTTTTGTGTCGTGACACATACTTAATTAAGGGTCTAATTAATGGGCAGTTTTTACTCCTTAATTAAAGGTGTCCATATATCCCATGTTTCTCTATCCCCCTAATTCCTAAGACCTGCATCGTTTTTCCCCTCCCCTTTCTTCCTCTTCTCCATTCTTTCTTCTTCTAAAAAAATACAGAGATGGAAATTGCAATTTTGTTACGTACGAAATAGTAGGGCCCATGCTTTCCTATTTCTTTTCTGATTCAAAATGATATTCTTATGGTTTTACGACATAGAGCTACTGCCTTTTTGGTATGTAAGCAAAAGCAATCTAGGGCTCTTAATTTTTCCGTTGGAGAAGAGAAGCATAAGCCCAACCTCAGGCGTGTCAAATGTTGATGTCCATCTCAAAATTCTATACAATATTTACCTTCAAATCACCCCTGAAACCAATCAATCCCCTACCCCTTCTTCTGACTTTGATTCAAAGATTCAACTTTTAAAGACTAAGCTTCACCCTGAAACCTTAAATTGATCTGTAGTTTTTTTTTTGTAGAAATTTTGTAGGTGAAGAGAAAATTTTGTAGTCAACATTTTTTTTCAACATAAATTATAGTTTAATTATAGTATAAATATAGTAATTTTGTAGATACTCTTAAAAATAATATAGCTTTATACAATACCTAAACTGATTTGTAGTTTTTTTGAAGAAATTTTGTAGATGAAGAAACAATTTTGTAGTCAATATTTTTTTCCAACATAGATTGTAGTTTAATTGTAGTATAAATGTAGTAATTTTGTAGATACCCTTAAAAATAGTACAACTTTATACAATACTAAAACTGATTTGTAATTTAGTTGTAGAAATTTTGTAGATGAAGAGAAAATTTTGTAGTCAACATTTTTTTTCAGCATAGATCGTAGTTTAATTGTAGTATAAATGTAGTAATTTTATAGATACCCTTAAAAACAATACTGCTTTATACATACTTAAACTGATTTGTAGTTTATTTTGTAGATAAATGTAGGAATTTTATAGATATTAACATAAAATCAGACTTTTATAGAATTTGTTACATAATAATTTTAATCAGCTCACCCTAATTCCTAGGACCAACACCGTTTTCCCCTCCCCTTTCTTCCTCTTCTCCATTCCTTCTTCTTCTAAAAAAATACAGAGATGAGACCCATTTTTTATAATCAAAATTTTCCCATTCAATTGTAGCATTATTGAAATTTTGGACATGATTGAGTGTTGTTGCTGAGGTATTGTTCTATATCTTATTATTTTTTGATTTGTAAATTGAGAAAAAAAAGATGAAGAACAGAGTATCGGCAATATTGGCTTCTACAATTTGACTTGATTTTGTTGAATAACTGGTCGCCTTTTTGATGTCTGAATTGAGGAAGAAACTCGACGAACTGATTTCTACAATTTAATTTCAGTTTGTTGAAGCTTTTCGTCTTTTTTTTTTTTAATTACGAAAAAAATTCGGGAGAGATTAGATAAAGGATTTGCGTTCAAATTTGAACTGAAGGTCGTTAAATCAATTAGGATATTTTTTTCCTGATTTTTAGCGCTCCATATTAGGAAGATTCAGCTACTATTAATTACTAATTAATGAATGGTATAAAAATTGTAGAAAAAACAGTGCACATGTCAGGTAATTTACCAATTATGCACATATTTGGTAATAAAGTTTCATATATGGTATAGGAAAGCAAAAATCCCTTCTTTAATCTTGTCCAAAGTTTAGTTAAGATGAGTTGGTCAAGTCGTCAAGATGAGCTAAATAATGGGTTGTAACCTAACCCGCTCATTGATCCAAATCTTTACAATATTCTTAATTTTTAAACAAGCATATATAAAAATTATCTTATGTTTTGGAATAATGTCAATTCATGCCAAATAATTTCTTTCCTCAATTTGAATTTAGAAATTTATTTGATAGTTCTTCATCTAATAATACTAACAAAGATCGAAATACTAAAAAGTAGTAAAATTAAAACTTTCCGCCCACCCAAACTCACCTCTCACCACCCCAACCCCTACCCTACCCCAAAACCACTACCCTACCACTAACGGAAATATTATTTAGAATATTTTCTTTTAACGTTGTAGATAGACTATTTTCCCTTTCATTTCAACAAAATAAATATTCTCTTTTTATGATGTAGAAAAAATATTTTCTTTATTTTTCAATAAAATAAGTACTTTCTTTTCATGATGTAGAAAAAATATTTTCTTTTTCACAAAAAGAGTACTTTTTTTTTCATGTTGTAGAAAAAATATTTTCTTTTGTTTCAACAAAAAGAGTATTTTCTTTTCACGATATAGAAAAAAGTATTTTCTTTTTCACAGATTGAGTAATTTCTTTTCCCTTGTAGAAAAAGTATTTTCTTGTAATGTTGCACATAAGTATTTTGCCTAATAATTTGAACAAAATGAATATTTTCTTTTTATGATATAGAAAAGTATTTTCTTTCATTTCAATAAAATAAGTACTTTCTTTTCATGATGTAGAAAAAGTATACAAAATGAGTAATTTTTTTTCATGTTGTAGAAAAAGTATTTTCTTTTGTTTCAACAAAAAGAGTACTTTCGTTTCATGATATTAAAAAGAATTTTATTTTTCACAAAATGAGTACTTTCTTTTCCTATTGTAGAAAAAGTATTTTCTTTTAATGTTATAGATCGTTTATTTTGCCCAATAATTCAACAAAATGAATATTTTCTTTTTATAATGTAGAAAAAGTATTTTCTTTCAATTCAATAAATAAGTATTTTCTTTTCATGATGTAGAAAAAGTATTTTCTTTTCACAAAATGAGTACTTTCTTTTCTTGTTGTAGAAAACATATTTTCTTTTAATGTTGTAGATAAAGCATTTTTCCTAATAATTTCAAAAAAAAAATTTAATATTTTCTTTTAATATTGTAGATAAAGTATTTTGCCTAATAATTTCAACAAAATAATTATTTTCTTTTTATGATATAGAAAATGTATTTTCTTTCATTTCAAACTTTCTTTTCATGATGTAGAAAAATTATTTTCTTTTTCACAAAATGAGTACTTTCTTTTTATGTTGTAGAAAAAGTATTTTCTTTTATTTCAACAGAAAGGAAACTTTCTTTTCACGATGTAGAAAAAATATTTTTTTTATTTCAAATAAAATGAGTACTTTGTTTTATTTTATCGTGATACCTAAAAAATAGCTTAGTACTCATCCTTTATTTTATTGATATAAATTTTTTTTGTTATTTTTTCTGTAGTGATAAAAAATAGCTTCTTTATTTTCAGATTTTTTTCATGTTTGATGATAACAATAGTTTTGGAAGGTCGAAAAAGGATTTTGGAAAATATTTTTCTTTCTATTTACAGGGAAAATATTTTCACTCAATTGGAGAAAAATAAATTCATGAAGAAAATATTTTTCATATATTTAAACCAATCGAATGTGAAAAAATTAGAAAATATTTTCCAGCATATTGGCCAAGATAGAACTCTAAGATTGAACATTTCCATGGGTCAATGTTGGGCATCATCATGGGTCGATTTGGACTGATGATTGTTTATGGGTTAACTTGGGCTAACCCAAAATAACCAATTTCAAAATTGTTCTAGCTCAAACCCATTACAACTTAGACGAATCAAATAAGTTTGGGTTAGTTTTGCTGTAACGACCCGACTGGTCGTTTTATATTTTTGAACCCGTTTCCCTTAAATAATAATTTTCGCACTGGCTTTAGCTAAATTATGACTTGCGGGGATGGGTGGTTCGGAAGTTAGAAGAGTTTTGAGCAAGATTAAGCCTAGTTGCTTCTTTAAATTTTTTTTAAAAGGGCCAAGTTTGACTTCGGTCAATATTTTGGGAAAACGGACCTGGAATCGTGATTTGATAATTTTTGAGGGTCCGCGAGAAAATATGGGACCTGGGCGTATGCCCGGAATCGAATTTTGAGGTCCTTAGCCCGAGTAATGAATTTTTATGTAAAATTATTAAGTTTAAGTTTCAAAGATTAAAATAAACTAAGAAATGATTTTTTTCCTAGGTATCGGGGTCGGATTTCGATTCCAAAACTTGGTACAAGTCCAAAATATCAGTTAAGACTTACCCGTAAAATTTGGTGTCAATCCGAGTAGTTTAAGGGCGTTTCGACCCATTGGAGGGAAGTTTAGAACTTAAAGTTCAATGAATTGAAATATTAGGTTTTGGGGTTTGATTCCTTGATTTAGCGTTGTTTTGAGTGTATCGAGGGTTCGAGTAGCTCCGCCTCGTGATTTTAGACCTGTCGGAATGTTGGGGAGGGGCTCGGGAGCCCCGAGCGTCAAATGGTCGAGGTTCGAGTGATGTTGAAAACTTAGGAAAAAGCCTTATCTGCTGCTTCTGTCATAACCACTCATGCGGCTCTTGGACCACAGAAGCGAGACCGCAGAAGCGGTCATTTTATCGTAGGAGTGGAAGGGGCCAGGCCCAGAGGAAACCGCAGAAGCGGACCCCTGACCGCAGAAGCGGTCCATCCGCCCAGGCCCAGAACCGCAGAAACGGTGGCCTTTCCGCTTAAGCGGCCTCGCAGAAGCGAGGTTTAGACCGCAGAAGCGGCCCAGGCCCCCTTGGTCTTTTTCGCAAAAGCGATTCACTTCCGTAGAAGCGGAACACGCAGAAGCGGAATTCCTTCCGCAGAAGCGAAAATCACTGGGGGCAGAAGGGTTCATTAATGCGAACCCAAACTCATTTCTATCATCTTTCACTACACATTTGGGCGATCTTGGGGATTTCAAAGAGAGAGTTTCCACATATCATCACAAGGTAAGTAATTCCCACTCACTTTTAGTTCAAATACATAAACATTAGGTAGATTTAACACTAAAATTAGGTAAAAATTAAGAGATTAGAATTAAACCTAGGGTTTAGTCAAAACTAAGATTTAATCCTATAATTTACCATGAAATGAACTAGAAATCACATGTTTGTGATCCTTAGGTAATAGAGAACAAATCCCTTTGAGAAATATTGGAATCCGGGCACGTGGGCCCAGGGTCGGAAATTAGGAAACTTGTAATCATGGTTAGGAAATTGCTTAAACAATTAGAATTTAACCTTGTAAGCTCTTATTGACTAGTTCTTGCTTATTTTAATTAGTTAGTGCACATTTGGCTACGGGTTGAGGGTTTGGGCTTATTCTTGGTATCAAAAGTGCGCTTCGGAGCGAGGTGAGTCTCCTTTCTAACCTCGTAAGAGGGTATTGTGCCCTTAGGATTAATGTTTGAGTGTTTGTTGCTAAATGCGGGGACTACGCATGCGTTAGGTGACGAGAGCCCGTGCGTAGCTACTACTATGTTAAATGTCCGGGTAGCTTAGGACCTAAAACATGCCTATTAAATATATCTCTTATGTTAAATTGTTGTTATGAACACCTAGTGTTTACTAGAGACTTAAAAAGGGGATATGAGCATATTTCTATAGTTAATTGAGTTTGAATTGGTATTTTTGACCATTTATGTGTCATGTGTGTGAACTTGATATTTCATCCTTATTTGTGGATCGGGCCGATCACCTCAGTATGAATAGATGTATCTATAGGCGCGTCGTCGACCCTCGGCAAGTGCACAGTTTATTTTTCTTGGTTCGGGCCGTCACCTCGGTATTATGTGCGCATGTTTATTGTGTAAAAGCTTATACATGCTTTGTTTTGCCATTATCTCATATGATGAATTACAAACTTGATGCTGTAAGATTCTTGACTTATACCACTTGCTATAAACTGTTGATACTTGTAAATTTCATGTTTTGAACACATCATACTTATATATATATATTGACCTTAGTAAGTATCGAGTCGATCTCTCGTCTCTATTTCTTTGAGATTAGACGGGATACTTACTGAGTACATGTTGTTTATGTACTCACACTATACTTCTGTACTTAAATGTACAGGATTTGAGGCAGGTGGACCCGGACATCACTCTGGTGCGTATCAGTGAGCGCATCTGGGACTTCTACGGTGAGCTGCACTTCCTTCTTGCCGATCCGCAGCCGAAGAAGTCTTCCTTGTATTTTTGTTATTTCTGTCTATCCTGATTCAGACAGTAGGATATGGTATTATTCATGTTGTGTATATTCTATTAGTTGCCCGTAGCTTGTGACACCAGGTTCTGGCACACACAGTAGTAGACGTTATTTTGGGTTGTATAACTGTCTTTACATCCTATCGATCTTTATTGGTTTATGATTTTAATTGGGAAAAAGTTCTATTATAATGATTTTTGGTAAAGGTAAAATGAGAATTTAATTATTCTTCTGCGTTGGCTGGCCTGACAAATGGTGTCGCGCGCCATCATGACCTATTATAAAAAATGGGTCGTGACAATATGGTATCAGAGCACTAGGTTCACGTAGGTCTCACAAGTTACGAGAAAACCTAATAAAGTCTTGTAGATCGGTACAGAGACGTCTGTATTTATCTTCGAGGGGCTATAGGGTGTTAGGAAAGACTACTCTTTATTCATTTTTCCATTGTGCAGTGGTTAGTATACTAAATTTCCTCTTCTATTCTCTCACAGATGGTGAATACTCGTACCGCCGACGTTCCGGACCCGGGAAGAGCTACTCCCCCCATTGTCAAAGGCCGAGGTAGAGGCTGGGGGAGGGCACCGGCCCGTGGTAGGGTACGAGGGCATCCCAGAGCTATTCCAATTTCACCACCAGCAGACCCTGCGAGGGATACCACTATTGAGGAGCAGGGCGAGGCGCCCGCAGCTGTGCCTTCTCCGGCGGATTTCATGACTGCGCCGGGATTTCAGGAGGTCATGGGCCGTATGCTCCGGTTCATGGACACCATGACTCAGGCTGGTTTATTTCCAGTAGACCCAGCTACTTCACAGGCAGGAGGGGGAGCACAGACCTCTACCGCTCAGGCTCCAGGTCATGCAGCTGCGGTATATCAAGCACCGGGTGCACTACCCGCAGAGGGGTTTCAGCCAGTTGCTGCAGCGGTACCCCAGCCTAGGCCAGCTGTGGAGTTCGATCCGTTGAAGTTACTAGAAAGATGGACCAGACTTCACCCCCCAGTATTCGGAGGTGAGCGTCATAAGGACTCTCAGGATTTCATCGACAGGTGCAGGGACAGACTGCACGCTATGAGGATATTGGAGTCGCATGGAATCGACTTTACTACTTTTCAGCTTGAGGGTAGGGCCCGTAGATGGTGGCAGTCCTATGTTCTTAGTAGGCCCGCCGATTCTCTTCCCATCACTTGGGGTTCGTTCGTACAGTTGTTCCTGGACAGGTATATTCCGCCCTCTGAGAGGGAAGAGCTGCGGTATCAGTTTGAGCACCTTGAGCAGGGTCAGATGTTTGTGACCGACTACAAGGCAAGGTTTTCTGAGTTATCTCGCCATGCACTTATGATACTTCATACAGATGCAGAGAGAGTGCGAAGGTTTGTCGCCGGGTTGCAGCCCATTATTCGATCGGGTATGGCCCGAGAGGTGGAGATGGGTACAGAGTACCAGCTTGTGGTCGAGATTGCTCACCGAATTGAGGGTTATCGTCAGAGGGGTAGGGAGCAGATACAGCAGGACAAGATATCCAGATTCTTTGGAGAGTTCATAGGTGCCCCAGCTAGGGGCAGAGGTCATCAGTATGGGAGGGGTCAGCCCAGTAGGCCCCCATCTTCAGCACCACCACCTCCCGCCCGGGGTGCTCCAGCACTCCCCTATTTCAGTGCCATGCCAGAGAGTTCCTACCGCCCGCCAGCTATTCAGGGTTCTTCCAGTAGGTATTCAGGTCCTCAGGGATCTTCTGGTCCCTACTTCAGTGCTATGTCGGAGACTTCATATCGTCCACCGGCTATCCATGCTCCTCCCACGGGATCTACGAGTCATCAGGGCAGCAGGTCACCGCACTACATTATTTTGAGTGCGGTGACACAGTCCACATGAGGAGATACTGCCCCAGGCTTAGGGGCAAGGCAGTACAGCAGGGGCAGCAACCGATGACTCCAGCACCAGCAGCCCAGCCACCTAGAGGTGGAGGGTAGAGTGGAAGAGGCCGATCTAGATGTGGAGGCCACACAGGGAGAGGTCAGCCAGCTACTCCTCAGTCAGGTGAAGGCCAAACAGCCGGTGCTCCAGCCAGATTCAATGGTCTTCCAGCCAGGTCGGATGCATTGGCCTTAGATGCCGTCATCACAGGTATTATCTCCGTCAGCAGTAGAGATGTATCGATATTATTTGATCCAGGGTCCACTTATTCTTATGTATCATCTCTGTTTGCTTGTTTCCTGGCTATTTCTCCTGAGCCTTTGGGTGCTCCTGTTCATGTGTCCACTCCTGTGGCGATTCTGTGGTTGTGAACCGGGTCTATCGGTCTTGTGTGGTTACTTTATGTGGTTTTGAGACTAGAGCAGATCTTCTGTTGCTCGATATGATCGATTTTGAGGTTATCCTGGGCATGGATTGGTTATCTCCATATCACGCTATTCTAGATTTCCATGCCAAGACTATTTCTCTAGCGATGCCAGGGTTGCCGAGATTGGAGTGGAAGGGTTCCACAGTTGATACACCTAGCAGGGTCATTTCTTTCCTGAAGGCTCAGCGCATGGTGGAGAAGGGGTGCTTGGCTTATCTAGCTTTTGTGCGAGACACCATCGCAGAGTCTCCGACGATTGATTCAATGCCATTAGTCCGAGAGTTCGCCGATGTTTTTCCTTCTGATCTTCCTAGCATGCCTCCGGACCGTGATATTGATTTCTGTATTGATTTGGCTCCAGGCACTCAGCCTATATCTATTCCACTGTACCGTATGGCTCCTAAGGAGCTGGAGGAGCAGTTGGAGGAGTTGTTAGCAAAGGGGTTTGTTAGGCCTAGTGTATCGCCTTGGGGTGCACCGGTGCTATTCGTGAAGAAGAAGGATGGGACTATGCGGATGTGCATTGATTACCGCCAGTTGACAAAGTCACCATCAAGAACAAGTATCCATTACCCCGTATTGATGATCTATTCGATCAGTTGCAGGGTGCTAGGGTGTTCTCTAAGATCGACTTGAGGTCAGGGTATCATCAGCTGAAGATTCGGGATTCGGATGTTCCGAAAACTGCATTCAGGACTAGGTATGGCCACTATGAGTTTCTGGTGATATCCTTTGGCTTGACTAATGCTCCAGCGACATTCATGGATTTGATGAACAGGGTGTTCAGGCCCTATATTGATTTTTTTGTCATCGTCTTCATTGACGACATCTTGATATACACACGTAGCCTGGGGGAGCACGAGCAGCATTTGAGAGTAGTGCTTCAGACCTTGCGAGAGCAGAAGCTTTATGCTAAGTTCTCCAAGTGTGAGGTTTGGCTAGAGTCAGTAGCATTCTTGGGGCATGTAGTGTTAGGAGAGGGTATCAAGGTGGATCCCAAGAAGATTGAGGCAGTTCAGAGTTGGCCACGTCCTACCTCAGTGGTCGAGATAAGAATAACAATATCTCATACAATAAGGCAGGTATACAAGAATACACATATATGATCAATGAACATCAATAAGTATATTCATGCACTGGTATAGGTGACAAATTACAGTGTATGCTTGTGCAAGTGTACTATCACAGGTCGGTTCAATAAGTAAGATCAGAGACACCAAATAGCATATTGGAAATAACACAACAAAAACCCATAATATGCATGATTCACACAAGATATCATACCACCACACAAATATCATCAATGACAATGCCCCAGGCCATTACAAATCATCCCCGATATAGTCCCCCCTGACGAGGCCAATAGGTATAAGATTTTGCTGCTCGTACTCTGTCAAATTCTAGTATAGTTTATGATATCGTCTCACAGAGATTGGAGAATCTAGCTACACATTTATAATATTCTTACTACTATTTGAGAGAACCAAATTGATGAACTTTTGTTTGTTGAAAATTTAAATTGCTTAGGTTGAAACAAAATAACTTTCGAAAGATTTATATTTAAAAAGAGTTGAGAATCATTGAATTCACTCGATAGCGTGATAATAATAAAATCTTAGCTTCTACATGTATTTCTCTTAGGAATGACTGTTTATTGCTAATACAATTATATTTGCTCACTAAGAAATAATCAATTAATAACACTCCGCGAGGTTATGTAAATCAACTGATATATGACTCGTGACGATTAAACTGAAATAATTTTCTTGCATGAATTGTGCTAATAAGATAGAAAAAACCTCTTGCGATTACTTTTTACTAAAAAATCAATAATCTTGCCAACTACAACTCCTCCGTGAGAATTAGAATGGAAGTAAGCAAGATTAAAGACTTGTAATGATAGCTTAAAAAGAATTACTCTCACTCTATTATTTTACCCAATAGTTATCGTATATTAATTTTGCTTCGTGAGAATTACAAAATTGACATAAAACTAACTTTGGAGAATAAATAGATAGAGTGAGAGTAATTCTTTTTAAGCTATCATTCCAAGTCTTTAATCTTTCTTACTTCCATTCTAATACTCATGGAAGAGTTGTAGTTGGCAAGATTATTAATTTTTTAGTAAAAAGTAGTCGCAAGAGGTTTTTGCTGTCTTTTAGCATAATTCAGGCAAGAAAATTATTTCAGTTTAATCGTCACCAGTCATATATCAATTGATTTACATAACCCCACGGAGTGTTATTAATTAATTATTTCTTAGTGAGCAAATATAATTGTATTAGCAATAACAGTTATTCCTAAGAGAAATACATGTAGAAGCTAAGATTTTATTGTTATCATGCTATCGAGTGAATTCAATGATTTCCAACTCTTTTTAAATATAAATCTTCCAAAAGTTATTTTGTTTCAACTTAAGCAATTTAAATTTTCAACAAACAAAACTTCATCAATTTGATTCTCTCAAATAGTAGTAAGAATATTATAAGTTTGTAGCTAGATTCCCCAATCTCTGTGGGACGATATCATAAACTATACTAGAATTTGACAGAGTACGAGCAGTAAAATCTTATACCTATTGGCCTCGTAAAATTTTTGGCACCGTTCTCGGCAACGACGCCACAAAAATTTGACGAGGACAATGGGTATAAGATTTTGCTGCTTGTACTCTCTCAAATTCTAGTATAGTTTATGATATCGTCCCACGGAGATTGGAGAATCTAGTTACAAACTTATAATATTCTTACTACTATTTGAGAGAACCAAATTGATAAAGTTTTGTTTGTTGAAAATTTAAATTGCTTAAGTTGAAACAAAATAACTTTCAGAAGATTTATATTTAATAAGTGTTGGGAATCATTGATAGCTTAAAAAGAATTACTCCCACTCTATTATTTTACCCAATAGTTATCGTATATTAATTTTGCTTCGTGAGAATTATAAAATATTTTATAGGCATCAAACTTCCCCACACTTGAATTCTTTCTCGTCCTTGAGGTAATATTTTTATTAATAATTGTTGTTTCTTGTAGAGTAAAAAAGTAAAAAAATAAAATTTCACATAAAATTCAAAACCTATAAGTTTTTCAAGTTACCAAATCTATACCTTGTTTCTGTTTCTGCTTTTGTTTGCCAAAAACTTTTAACTCCTCTTTTGATGAACCTTTTGAGATTGATAACATTATGATTACAATTTCGAGTTTCTCAAATTTTGTCCATAAGCTTGCCCTTCATGTCAATCTCCACTAACGTAGAATCAACACTAATTTCTAAAATTATTTTAGGACTTTTTCAGGCTTGTAATGATAGGCTTAATGATAGTAAGGTAAAATGATATATTTGTAGTGACTTTGTGTGACGACCCGATCCGTCGTCTTATGCGTTACGGCTTTGTTTCCCCCTTATTGTGTTGCTTCATGTTTCTATATCAGTATTAGAGTCGATCGGGTGTAATTGAATTGGTTCTGGTTGAAAATAAGGCACATAGCCTCTTAGAAGGGACTTTATTTCAGAAAAATCAACCAAAAGTTGACTATGTGGTTAGAGGGCTCGGATGTGATTTCCGATCGTTCGGTTAGCTTCGGGGGATGATTTGTGACTTAGGAGAGCGATCGGAATTGAATTTGGAGGTACGGTGTAGAAATAGGCTTGGATTGGTGAAGTTGGAATTTTGGCGGAATCCGGTTGATAGGCGAGATTTTGATCCGGGAGTCGGAATGGAATTCCGACAGTTGCACTAGATTCGTTAGGTGATTTTGGATATGTCTGCAAATTTTGAGGTCATTCGGACATCGTTTGGTCGGGTTTTTGATTGGATGTTGGTTTCGGAAGTTATAGTTGAAACTTAGGCTTGAATCCGCCTTGATTTGATGATTTCTGTGTTTAAGGACGTATTTTTATGATTGGAACAAGTTCGTATGGTGTTTTGGAGTAGGTTGGTGGTTTTGGTTGAGGTCCCGGGGGCCTCGGGGTGATTCCGGGGGTTCAAACGGATCATTTTTGGTTAAGCTAAGGATCAGATTTTGCTGTCATATATTGCAGAGAAATTAATGCATCGCGTTCGCGTAGGTGATGGACGCGAACGCGTAGAAGGAATTTGGGGTCTGAGAGTTTTGGCCTTCGCGTTCGCGAAGGTGTTGATGCGAACGCGAAGTGGAAGAATCTGGAGGACCGCGTTCGCGGGGGTCGTTGCGCGTTCGCGAAGAAGAAGTTGGTGGTCAGTGAATTTTGTGCTATGCGTTCGCGTGAGGAGAGGTCGCGATCACGATCGCGTGGGTTCTGGTCGCTGGGCATCGCGATCACGGGCAGGAGGTCGCATTCGCGTAAGAGGAATTTAAATTTTTAAATGGTTGCTCATCGCGTTCGCATGGGCAGTGTCGCGAACGCGATGAAGAAAGGTCAGGTCGGGCAGAAGGGTTTAATATCATTTCATCCGCGAGCAAAACCCATTTCTTCCATTGTTGGGCATATTTTGGAGCTATTGGACGAGAGAGTAAGAGGTTTTCACCTAGGAATCGATTGGAGGTAAGTTTTATGAGCTAATTACATGATTTTATCGAAGATTCATCCATTAATTCTCTGAAATTGGGTATAAAATTGAAGAAATTAGGGCTTGGTTTTTGCTATGTAAATTTGGGATTTGGTGGCCCATTTGAACTCCGATTTTGATAAATTTTATATGTATGGACTCATGGCGAGACGCAGATTCCGAAAATATGAGTTTTATAATTTTTCGAGAAGCGGTCCCGGGGCTCGGGTTTTGCTAGTTTCGAGATTTTTGTTATATTTCGATTGTTTTTGATTGGGTGTTGTTCTATTAGCCTATTATGATATATTTGTATTGATTTTGGCTAGTTTCGATGCGTGTGGAGGCCGGTTTGAGGAGCAAAGGCGTCGCGGGCTAGAGTTTTTGCCGGATCGAGGTGGATAATACTTGTAAATGATGTCCTGAGGGTTTGTAAATCCCGGATTTACACATCGTAGTGCTGTATTGAGGTGACTTGCATGCCGGATAACGGGCGTGGGGTAGAGAACCATTGGGGATTGTGACTTGGTCCGTCCCGCTTAATAAAACACTACCTAATTGCTTGAAGTTGAATTGACACTCTGATAAAGATATTAATTATCATGAACTGGATTGATTGTCATGTTTTGGGCTTCGTGCCGAATGTTTGGATCCTTCAGGGATTAATATCGCTGTTTTGCGTTACTGTACATATTTTATCTCAGTCTAAGGTTTTTAAATGGTATTTTTGCAACTCAGCATTTTCTTATAAGATTTGAAAACTTAAATAAGGTTTTGATGACATTTTTAACTGAGAGCTGCTATGTTACTTTTGCCCAAGAGGCTTATGTGCATTTATGACTATGCATGGATCGGGCTGTATGCCGCAGCGGGAGTGATATTGATATTGCGCTTGGGCTGTAAGAGCCCCTCCGGAGTCTGAACCTCCACAGTGAGCGCGGGCGCCCAAATGGATCGGGCTGTACGCCACAGCGTCATGTGCATTGCATTGCATTCATGCATTGGTTCTACTTGTACTACGTGGCATGACATTTAGCACTCATACATTACTGGCATACATATGTTATTTGCCTTGTTGACCAGATATCCTGGTGGAAATTGTTAAGGAGTGCTGAGCCCAAGGGGCTGACTTGAGTGCAGACTTGCACTATTTGATGTTGTACCCAGGTATTGAACTGTTAATAATGAAAGAAAGAGATGTTAAAAAGAGATTTACAAATCTACTTAGATATGTTAAAAGGAATACCATAAAAGTGTACTGCAGTTTAAAAGATGATTCTGTATTTATAGCATGAGATAGTGCTTTATGTGGTTTTCTTTTCCTCAGCATTATTTACTTTTATTACCGCTGAGTTGGAAGTACTCACTCGACTCCCTGCACCATGTGTGCAGATTCACGCATTTGGAAGCTTAGTTGAGCTTGGTGCTGGTTTCGAGCTTCATTTGAGAACGTCGAGGTAGCTGCCTGGCGTCCGCAGGACCCGACATTTCCCCTTATCACTCAGTTGTTTTGTTTATTCCGCGCACATTCAGACTTGTAGAATTATTTTCAGTATTGTCCTGATATTCTGATAGAGGCTCTTGACTCGTGCCCCCAGGTCTTTGGGAAGTTATGTTGTTCTGTGAGATTTTCGGGATATTTTTATAACTATTAGCATATTGGTTTATATCACTATTAAGGATTTCTAAATAAATTGTTTATGAGCTCTAAGCTCGGGTTGAGAGCACATTTGGTTAGGCTTGCCTAGCCGTTGGGTTGGGCGCCATCACGACCGGGTTTGGGATCGTGACACTTTGTCCCATCCAGCTTTATTATAAGAGCCGATTATTTTACCAAAATAACTATGTATAACTCAACACAAAGAAAATAACTCTAGAGATTGGGCTAAAGGTCCCGGTTTCTAATTCCATAATTAATACCACTTAAGTCATCATTTCTCTTAATAGATTCTTAAATTCAAGTTTCTTGAACCAATAATTTATTTTATAGGTATATACACCTTGTTTTCGTCTTCTTTTTTTTTTTTTAAAGAGTGAAATAGAACATTTACTCCACAAATATTCCTTCATTTCTTGCTTTAATAATTATTTTTGCTCAACTATAGCCGGAAGGAGTAGTATCAATCTTTTTGTTAGATAAACAAATATGGTATATCAATAAAAGTTGGTTTATCCCTTTTTTTTTTGGCTCAAAGTTAGGTGCTAGAAGATAAAATATAAATATTTGTGGTTAAAAATAGATAGGCTAAAAAGGGTGTCAAAGAAAGCCTAATTTCATTCTAAAAATAGTGTTGTCTAGAATTTTGCCTTGATAGACATTTGGGGCAAGTTCTAGCAGAATTTTATTAATTCTACCCGTTGAGATCATAATGCTTCTCAATTCCAACACTTTCTCAAATTTGGAGATACTCGTTCTTGCCTTTACAAAAATAAAATCACAAACTTGGAA
>MU736410.1:0-21369 GCA_026770625.1 Nicotiana glauca
AAAAGAGAATGAACTGATACCTTATGGTTTTTATGGTATAATTAATTTTACTACTTGAGATAGCATTATATTTCAAATATTTTTATAAAGATGTTTCTTGGAACTACTGATTCTCGTAAGAGTTGTATCGTACTTTATAGCATGATGTAGTGCTTTTACGTGATTTCTTGCCTCTCAGCATTATTTACTCTTATTACCACTGAGTTGGAAGTACTCACTCTACTCTCTGTACCTTGCGTGCAGTTGCAGGTATTGATCACCCGGTAGCAGGTTGTTAGCAGATTGAAGGTACTACTATTGTAGCTGAGCAAGGTGACCGCCAGCGTTCGCGGCACCAGACTTCATCTTGAACTTTAGATTTCGTTTCATACATATATATAGTTGACTCTGTAGTTGTATTCCTACATCTTAGATGCTCGTGACTTGTGACACCCCGGTCGGGCTGAGTTGGGTTGTATATATATTGTTAATCAATGTCATTTAAGTTGTATTTTCTAGTCGATATGTTTAAGAATTGTTAAAAAGGCTATTTGGGTTAGTTGGTTGGCCTTGTCTTCATGAGAGATGCCATCACGATCAGGTTCGGGAATTTGGGTCGTGATAGTAATTCAAATGGACTAAGTTCAAAAAATATTTCAAATAGTGAGGAAAACAGTGATGATAGCTCACAAGGAGTTCAAACAGTTGGCAATAAGCCCCAAGTATGGCAATAAGCCCAAGTCATAGTGAAAACAACAAGTCATAGTGAAATACATGGTAAAATCAACAACCGGGACGGAACAATTCACAATCCCCAACAGTGCTCTACCACACTCTCTCTATCCGGCATGCAAGTCACCTCAATATAGCACTATGGGTGCAAATTAGGGGTTTCAAACCCTCAGGATATCATTTACAATCATTACTCACCTCGAACCGGTGAAATCTCTAGCTCGCGACGCCTTTGCCCCTCTAACCGGCCTCCACGCGCGTCGAATCTAACCAAAATCAGAGATAATACATCACAATATGCTAAGAGAACAATACACAATCGAACACAATAAAAAAATATCAAGAATCTCGAAATTAGCAAAACCCAAGCCCCGGGGCCCACTTCTCGAAAAATAAGGAAATTATCATCACCGGATTCCTTCTCTCTCCACGAGTTCATACATACCAAGAACTCTCAAATCCGAGCTCAAATGGCCAATCAAATGCCCAAATCAAATTTCAAATTCTCAAGCCCTAGTTCTTTAATTTTAGGCTTAATTTCCATGAATTTCTAGGTGGATTTCACAAAATAATCGTATTTTAAGACCAAGATTCTTATCTCAAGTCGTTCCCCCTTGACTTCCTCTTTAATTTTCTCCAAGAATCTTCAAAAACGAGCAGTCATGGGTGAAAATAGACCCACTTTCGCGAACAAGATGATTTAAAAATATTCTGCCAAGGCAATATTTCTTCTATGCGATCACGGGAGAACCTTCGCGATTGCGAAGCACAAAAATCAAACTCCCAAAATTAACCCTATGCGAACGCAACAGGTCTTATGCGAACGCAATGCACATCAATGTTTATCTATGCGATCGCGGACTATGCTCTGCGTTCGCGATGAACAATTTCCAAACAAATCCCTCAGGCCCTCAAAATACCCTATGCGATCGCAACAGACACCATGCGATCACATTTCATCAAAACCTAACACTGTACGATCGCAACCCTCAGCACCGCGATCGCATTGAACAATCTCACATCCCCTCAAAAATCTTCTATGCGATCGCATGACACCCCGTGCGATCGCATAGAACACAAAAATACTCTACAATTTTCTGTTGCATTTTTACAACTCCAAAATTCCCGATAGCCATCCGAAATTACCCCGAGGCCCCCGAGATCTCAACCAAAACACCAACATATCTTAATACATCATCCAACTTGATCCAATGATCAAAATACCTTAAACAACATCAAATTACTCAAAACTCATAGAATTCAAGCCTAAGTTTCTCAAAACTTCCGAATTGCACTTTCGATCAAAAACCCAACCAAACGACGTCCGAATGACCTGTAATTTTGTACACACATCACAAATCATATAACGAAGCTACAGAAACTCTCATAACTCCATTCTGACCCTCGGACCAAAATCTCACCTATCCACCGGAATTCGCCAAAATACTAACTTCGCCAACTCAAGCCTAATTCTACACTGGACCTCCAAAATCAATTCCGATCACGCTCCTAAGTCACAAATCATCCCCCGAAGCTAACCAAATCACCGAAAATCACATCCAAGCCCTCTAACTCATAAGTCAACATCCGGTTGACTTTTCCAACTTAAGCCTTCTTAAAAGAGACTAAGTGTCTCATTTTTCTTACCAAAACCAATCAAAATCAACTGTAACACACCAAATACTGATAATGAAACATGAAGAAGCATAAAATGGGAGAAACGGAGCGGCAACTTATGAGACGACGGGTTGGGTCGTCACACTATTGTTATGCTAGAATTTGACATATGTTAGACTTTTTTTTAAGAAACAAAATTGAAATTGTATTATAATGTTTTTATTTACTTGTTTTATTAGTATGCGCTCACATTAGATGTTGTTCATTTTTTAGTTAGAATTGATATATTACTTTTGTCAAACATTTGAATAATGTTATGACATTATATTTATACATATTAATTTGTTTTATCAAACATAAATTTCATAATGTTCTTACAAAACGTATATTTTTAGCTTTTGTAAGTATCTAAATTAAATATATTAACTTGAAAATATATAAAAAAATTACACTATTAGTTATCAATATATGATTAGTAATTAATGTATATTTATGAAAAAATATACATTAGATACCTAATATAATATTATTTATACTTATAAAATTTATAGGCTTATATTTATTATATTAACTTTTAAGTTTTGATAATTACTTTATTTTAAATTTAATCTAATTGTGTAATTACACTTGTACAACCAAATAATAAACTTGTAATTTGTGACGACCCAAAGGGTCATCACTTGCATTTCCTACTCACTATGTATTTTTTAGGCCGTAAAAACCTCACTTGGGGGTTACCTCGAATTGTGTGCACAGCCCGGACGTGTAGCCGGAGAGTTTTAAATATGAATTTGTTAGAAAGTTAATAAATTTTGATGTTTTAATTGATTAAGTTTGACTTCATCAACGTTTTGGGCAAACGGACCCGGACTCGAGATTCGACAGTTCCGGAGGGTCCGTAGGAAAATATGAGACTTGGGTGTGAGTCCGGAATCAAATTTCGAGGTCCCGAGTCCGAGGAATAAATTTTTACGTGAAATTATTTTCTGAAAATAATTAAAGAATTGGAAAGTGATATTTGTTTAGAAGACTGTGGTATCGGGCTCGTATTTTGGTTCCGACGCCCGGTACAAGTCTTATAACTTGGTTAAATTTGGATGTCATTTGACGTGTTTTGAGCTAGAAGCTACAAACTTGACGTTCTATGGAAATTGGAAGGAAATCATGGGTATTGAGGCCAATTTGATGATTCATGATGTTGTTTGCGCGATCTGATCGCACGGATGAGTCCGTAGTGTGTTTTTGAGTTTATGCTTATGTTCGGTTTGGAGCCCCGAGGGCTCGGGTGAGTTTTGAGTGGGTCCCGAGAGGTCTTAGGCTTAGAAACATCTTAAGGTTTGTAGGTTCAGGGGTTGCAGGCCCCCAGCGCGCCCGCGGTCAATTCCGCGCGGTCAGTGCTGGAAGTCGCGCGACCGCGGTGCATTTTTGCGCGGTCCGCGTGGCTTGGGTTCAAAGGGCTATGGGTTAAGGTCAGCCAGCGCGGTCGGGTACCAAATCAGTGTGGTTCGTGCTAGGAGGTTCAGAGGCTGGGTTTAGGTCCATGCAACCAGAGCGGTCGCGCACCAAATCAGTGTGGTCCATATTGGGTAGGTTCAGAGAGTCATTTTCTTCCATTCCTCAGTGCGGACACGGTGCACTTTTGTGTGGTCCACGCTGAGCCTTCAGTAAAGTATAAAAGGTCGGGATTTTCAGTCATTTTTCACTTTTTCAAAACCCAAAACACAAAGGGCGATTTTCCAAACGATTCTTCTTCTTCAAAACGATTGGTGAGTGATTTGTAACTGATTTTCTCTACTACTTAACATCTTTAAACATGATTTCTACTTCAAAAATAAAGATTTCAATTGGGAAATTTTGGAATTTAGGGTAGAGCTAGATTTTCTAAAATTGGGGGCTTTGGACTTCAATTCGAAGTCCGTTTTCAAAATAACTTATATATTTGAGTTCATGTGGGAATGGGTAATCGGGTTTTGATTCGAACCTCGGGTTTCGACCATGTGGGCTCGGGGGCGTTTTTGACCTTTTGGGGTAAATTGATGAAACAACTTTTATTAATCATTGGGTTTGAGTTGTTTAGCACATATTGATAACATAAAGTCCTTATTGCATAGATTTGGTCGAGTTGGAGCCGTATTCGAGAGGGAAAGCAATTGTTGAGGATTGAGTTGTCCGTTAAAGTTTGAGGTAAGTGCTTGGTTTAACCCTAGCTTGAGGGAATAGGAGTAAGTCTTATTGCTACTTGCTATTTGATCGAGTACGGTGTATAGGCATGGTGACGAGTTCCTATATACTGGTGTCTAGCATGACTGTAAGTCCTTAATTGTGGATAATTGGTTAATATCAAGCCTTTATGATTAGGATATGGTTTTCTTGTATTGTAAGCACCTTGTGAAAGATATTGTAGTAGTGAAACTCCATGGAGCATTGGTTCGGTTTGAAATACGAACTTAAGAAAGTAAATGATGATAAACCCCTAGGTGGATTTCACAATATAATCGTGTTTTAAGACTAAGATTCTTACCTCAAGTCGTTCCCCCTTGATTTCCTCTTTAATTTTCTCCAAGAATCTTCAAAAACGCGCATCCATGGGTGAAAATAGACCCACTTTCGCGAACAAGATGATTTTAAAACATTCTGCCCAGGCAATAATTCTTCTATGTGATCGCCGGAGAACCTTCGCGATCGCGAAGCACAAAAATCAAACTCCCAGAATTAACCCTATGCGAACGCAACAGGTCTTATGCGAATGCAATGCACATCAATGTTTCTCTATGTGATCGCGGACTATGCTCCGCGTTCGCGATGAACGATTTTCAAACAAATCCCTCAGCCCCTCAAAATACCCTATGCGATCGCAACAGACACCATGCGATCGCATTTCATCAAAACCTAACACTGTACGATCGCAACCCTCAGCCCCGCGATCGCATTGAACAATCTCACATCCCCTCAAAAACCTTCTATGCGATCGCATGACACCCTGTGCGATCACATAGAACAAAAAAATACTCTACAATTTTCTGCTGCATTTTTACAACTCCAAACTTCCCGATAGCCATCCGAAATCACCCCGCGGCCCTCGGGATCTCAACCAAAAGCACCAACATATTTTAAAACATCATCCAACTTGCTCCAATCATCAAAACACCTTAAAAACATCAAATTACTCAAAACTCATCGAATTCAATCCTAAGTTTCTCAAAACTTTCGAAATGCACTTTCGATCAAAAACCCAGCCAAACGACGTCCGAATGACCTGAAATTTTGCACACACATCAAAAATCACATAACGAAGCTACAACAACCCTCGAAATTCTATTCCGGCCCTCGGATCAAAATCTCACCTATCCACCGGAATTCGCCAAAATACTAACTTCGCCAATTCAAGCCTAATTCTACACCGGACCTCCAAAATCAATTCTGATCACACTCCTAAGTCACAAATCATCCCCCGAAACTAACCGAATCACCGAAAATCACATCCAACCTTCTAACTCATAAGTCAACGTCCGGTTGACTTTTCCAACTTAAGTCTTCTTAAAAGAGACTACGTGTCTCATTTTCTACCAAAACCAATCCAAATCAACTGTAACACACCAAATATTGAAAATGAAACATGAAGAAACATAAAATGGGGGGAAACAGAGTGGCAACTCATGAGACGACGGGTCGGGTGGTCACACTATTGTTATGCTAGAATTTGACATATGTTATACTTTTTTTTAAGAAACAAAATTGGAATTGTATTATATTCATGGTTTTAATTTACTTATTTTATTAGTATGCTCTCACATTACATGTTGTTCATTTTTTAGTTAGAATTGATATATTACTTTTGTCAAATATTTGAATAATGTTATGACATTATATTTATACATATTAATTTATTTTATCAAACATAAATTCCATAATATTCTTAAAAAACGTATATTTTTAGCTTTTGTAAGTATCTAAATTAAATATATTAACTTGAAAGTATATATAAAAAAATTTACACTATTAGTTATAAATATACGATTAGTAATTAATGTATATTTACGAAAAAATATATATTAGATACCAAATATAATATCATTTATACTTATAAAATTTATAGGCTTATATTTATTATATTAACTTTTAAGTTTTGATAATTACTTTATTTTAAATTTAATCTAATTGTGTAATTACACTTGTACAACCAAATAGTAAAGTTGTAATTTGTGACGACCCAAAGGGTCATCACCTGTATTTCCTACTCACTTTGTATTTCTGAGGCCGTGAAAACCTCACTTGGGGGTTGCCTCGAATTGTGTGCGCAGCCCGGACGCGTAGCCGGAGAGTTTAAATATGAAATTGTGAGAAAGTTTATAAATTTTGATGTTTTAATTTACTAAGTTTGACTTCGGTTAATGTTTTGGGCAAACGGACCTGGACTCGTGATTCGACAGTCCCGGAGGGTCCGTAGGACAATATGAGACTTGGGTGTGAGTCCGGAATTAAATTTCGAGGTCCCGAATCCGAGGAATGAATTTTTACATGAAATTATTTTCTGAAAATAATTAAAGAATTGGAAAGTGATATTTGTTTAGAAGATTGTGATATCGGGCTATTATTTTAGTTCCGACGTCCGGTACAAGTCTTATATATGGTTTAAACAATTTCTGTAAAGTTTGGTTAAATTTGGACATCATTTGACGTGTTTTGAGCCAGAAGCTACAAACTTGACGTTCTATGGAAATGTAACACCTCGGAAAATATTTGAAGTACTTAACCGCTATTAAGAAAATTAACGTGCGTTAATTATATTATTTTGTCTGCAAATAAGGACTATTAATATGATGGATATCACATGAATATGATAATAAGTGTATGAGGCATATTATAAGTGATTTGGGGTCTAAGGAGAAGCCTAAGTCCAAGTCAAGTTGAAAAATTCCATTATAGACGAAAGTTTCGAATGAGCACACGCAAGACCAAACTTTGGACGACAATATCTGAATATATATAAAGTTTATGTGATTAAAAACCTATTAAATGAAATATTTTAGAATCTAGTTTCTAACTCTTCAAACCGTTCGTCATTCGGACATTCCTACGCAAAGTTATGACCAAATTACCAAAGCAGCGCAGAAAATTGCACTACCGCGGCGCCCCCTGCGGCGGTAGGCGCGCCGAGCCTGTGTAAATTCCAGTATGGTCCAAAATTTCACTTCTAGAAACATATTGTACTGACGCCCCGTGCCCCGAGGCACCCCACGTGGTGCGGTAGTACAAAAATCGGGGTTTTCAGTGTAAAACGACCTCATTTCGTAAGAAACATTTGGGGCTTCGGACTTAGGCGATTTTTGGGCGATTTTGAAGAGGGTTTCGAGAGATTTCTTCAGGTAAGGATTCTTGGCCTTATATTATGTTATTATGGTATAAAAACATGGATTAACACTGAAAATCCAATGAAATTAAGGTTAAAAATGGAGGTTAGGGCTTGAAATTTGAAAGAGTTTAAATTGGTAATTTGAGGGGTCAAATGGACTCCAATTCTTGTAAATTTGATATGTATGGACTCGTGACGAGATAAGGATCGTATTGATGTAAAAAAATTTTGTATTTCGAGATGTTGGCTCGGGGCTCGGGTTTTGCTAATTTCGTGATTTTTGATATTTTTTGAGTCTTTTCAATTGGGTTATGTTTCCTTAGCCTATTTTAATGTATTCGTTGTGGATTTGGATAGATTCGACGCGCGTGGAGGCCAATTTGAGGAGCAAAGGCGTCATGGGCTAGAGATTTCGCCGGTTAGAGGTGAGTAATACTTGTAAATGATATCTTGAGAGTTTGAAACCCCGGATTTGCATATTATAGTGCCGTATTGAGGTGACTTGCACGCCGGATATGAGTGTGGGGCAGAGCACCATTGGGGATTGAGGCTTGGTCTGTCTCGGTTATTGATTTTACTGCGTATTTGACTGAAATTACTGGTTATCATCATAATTTGGGTTGACTGCCATGTTTGGGGCCTTGTGCCGACTTGTAAAATCCTTCGAGGATTGATATTTCTACATAGCATGATATTGCATATCATTTAATTTCAGTCCAAGGTTTTAAATGGTGTTTTGCAAACTCAGCCATAATTCTAAGCGTTGAAAAACTTAAATGACATTTTAAATGTATTTCGGGCTGGAAACTTCTATTTTGTAAATGCCGAGGGGGCTTACTATATTATTTTCTGGACTGATTATAAAGTGACTTGAAACAGCGGTAACAATGACACTGTAATATATACTTGAAACAGTGGTAACAATGACACTGTAATATATACTTGAAACAGTGGTAACAATGACACTGTAATATATACTTGAAACAGTGGTAACAATGACACTGTATGTTATACTTGAAACACTGGTAATATTGACACTGTAATATATACTTGGAACAGTGGTAACAATGGCACTGTGTGATATAAATTGGTCAGGTAACAATGGCTGACCGGTCAGGTAAAAATGACTGACCAAGATATTGCGCTTGGGCTGTAGGAGCCCCTCCGGAGTCTGCACACCCACACTGAGCGCAAGTATCCACTTGGCCAGGTAACAATGACTGGCCAGGATTTGATTGATGCCACGAGATGGCTTGAAATTGCGCTTGGGCCGTAAGGGGCCCCTCCCGGAGTCTGTTCACACCCCCAATGAGCGTCGTCGATGATAAATAAATATGGATGGCTCGGGCTGCACGCCGCAGTGGGTACTAGAATGTACCATCATATGTATTGCATTGCATTCATGCATTTGTTCATTGTTTGTTGTTGTTGTGATATTTCTTGAGATATTTATCTACTGTGCTGGTACTATCTGATCATTGACCGTTGGGGGCCAGAGTGGATGACTAGGAACAAGGATATTGCCCCAGGGGCGAATTTCTATGCATAGTGTCACAAATTATTTTGAAAGTATATTCGCAACCGTTGAAACGATCATTTCTAAAAGAGTTTTTAAACTGAGTTGGATATTTTCTAAAGGATTTTTCCCGGACTTAGTATTTTCTAAAAGAGTTATGTTATCCCATATTGCATGCTGGTGTGGTCTTGCTTGATTTCTTGCCGCTCAGTTATTATTTACTCTTATTACCACTGAGTTGGTAGTACTCACTTTACTCCCTGCACCTCGTGTGCAGATGCAGGTATTTGTTACCCGGTAGCGGGTTTGAGATGATTGAAGATTTGCTACCATAGCTGAGCCAGGTGACCGCTAGCGTCCGCCGCACCAGATTTTCTACCCTTTTGACTTTTAAATTCCATATTGTACACTAATAGTATTGTAAATGTATTTAGACTCCTTTATATGCTCATGACTTGTGACACCCCGGTCGGGTTGTATTGGGATGAAATCAATAGTTTTAATTCCAATAAGTTGTATTTTCTATTCATTTATGTTTAATAGTTGTTAAAGAGAAGATTTGGGGTTGTTGGCTGGCCTTGTCTTCACGAAAGGCTCCATCACGACCGGGTATGGAATTTGGGTCGTGACAAATTGGTATCAGAGCCTAGGTTACAAGGTCTCGCGAGTCATAAGCAGGTTTAGTAGAGTCTCGCGGATCGGTACAGAGACGTCTTTATTTATCCTCGAGAGGCTGCAGAACCTTTAGGAAAACTTTACATTTTTGAATTCTTATCGTGCGTCCTTGATTCATCTTGAAAAGGTAACTTTTACAATTCCTTCTACGTGTTCGTATGCAAGAACAATCGCTCAATATCAGATGTGCCTTGATGGCTTTTGATTCCCCGATCAAGGGGCGAGATGTAATCTCCGTGAGTTTGATGTTGGGCCAGTCTAGAGGACTTGAGGCCAGACCTTTGCCTATGGCTTGAGCACCAAGGTGCTGATTATGTGCGCAAGTGTTTGGACTTATATGTTCGGTATTGTCCCTATTAGCCGGAATGGCAGTTGGTATTCATGTGATGAGTATGTTAGTACCACGAGGTGTATCTATATGACTTGGTAGTGACGAAGAAGTATGCTGGATAATAGATGAACTGTTAAGTGATTCGATTCCTTTTGTGATTTGATGTGTAGCCCGAATATGGGTGCGTGAAGAATATTTTTGTGTCTTCTAGTTGGGGAGTGAAGTGCAATACATGTGGCGGAATGAATTACGACCCAGGAAGACTAAATGATTGTGTAACATATATGATGGTGGGAGACATATAGAAATGTTATATTGAGGCGAAGCAGGTGGGTTATCTCCTGCGGAGTGTTCTGATGGGGTGTGATGCTTATGTGTATGTTAGAAGATCTCATGTGTAATTGGAGGGTACATATTTAAGTTTGAAATTTTGGGTCATGTTAGAGAGTGGGCCTAACTGTTGCGGGGATGAATACGAAATTTGCAGAAGATTTGCAATACTAGATGATCTGTGTTTTCACAAACTTATAAATGATTTGAGTTTAATCTCGCTATGGTATTGTGGCATCAATAAAGTAAAAGTGTTATGAGTTATCAAGCATTTTGATTTATGGCTTTGAGCCAAGTGGGGGAGTCTGCTATCGATGAATTAATTACAGGGTTATGCTTTATGTTGGTTTCAGTTTGAGGCATACTTATGAATTGGTTGTGATTTGAGGAGATTGGGGTCGATCATGGCTCGAGTAAGAAATTTCTGGATAAGTGGTATGTTACACTTTATGAAGATATGAAAACCATGGAATGAGTAAGTTGTTATTTTGAAAAATGGAATGCATATGAAATATGAACTTGATTGATAATGTTAATACATGGTCACTTCTTTAGGTGTTTTGTGTTAATGTGACATGTGTCTTTTGGCCCATTTGGGTAGTACAACTTAAATTGAGAAGAGTAGATGACTCTTGAGAGAGTTCTAATGGATTCAAAAATGTATATGTAGCAATTGAATATTGTTCGGATTTGTATACCACTATAATCAATTATTTACATTGAGTGGTATCGGGACTTGCGGTAATTTTGTATGACTACGGATTCTACATTCCAATATAAGAAAGGTAAAAGAACCATTTATTTTAACTTCACCTAAAGTACTTTTAGAGTGGGCGTTTTGGGCAGTAATACTTACGGAGTGCTTAAGAAGAATATCATGGTTATGGGACTTATGGCTGTATGGTTTTATGCTGGGATATATGTTAGTGAGCTTTCGGTAACAATACTGGTATAGGTAAAGTAAGAGTGTCGACCTAAGGGTAATTCGGAGAGAAAACAAAGTGATATAGCTTGGTAGTAAGTAGGATCCAAACGATAATGAATATGATCGGTTCTTGGTACACTTATAATGTGATGAGGATCTATAGAGGTTTTGGTGGCGATATTCATGCGTTTACATGATTTGTTCAAGTTACAGGGATATAGTTTTGATAGCTTGGTTATGTGCGAACAAATCTGAAAGTGTTATTGATGGTTTTTACCATAGTTCGAGCCGGATATCTTCTACCGGTGTGAGGAACATATTGTATATTGTTAACTCCTCCTAGATGGGAGAAGATTGAAGATTTCTAACTGCCTAGAATGTAATTTTTCCTATAGCCCAGAAATTCTAAGGATATTCTTGTGTTCGCAACTTGAGGGTATGATAGACGTGGTGTATTGTGCATGCTTAAGATTTTTCATGTACAAGGTGGCAGTTCATTCTTGAAGGGAAGATCATGAATCCTGGATAGAATAGTTAGTTTCAGATATTTAGATAAATGTTATAACTGCTCGGTAAACCTTGAGAAGGGTGCGTATTATGTTTGACTAACAGATGTTTATTGATATTACGACACTCACTTGGTTGATCAAATAATAATATTCACATTTTGCGATGTAGCACGAAAGAATTATAAAATATTTATCGTGGGATGGTTGTACTTGATGGATGTGTTAGTAATCTAAGTGTTGGGGGTTGTTATCAGTTACGATAGTTTATGTGATCTATGAATTTAGAGACTGGGAGTTCCCAAAAGCATAATATTTTGGGATTTGTGGCATGTTTGATGTGAGCATTTTATTTGAACTCAGTGGAGGCACTAGTTGCGCTAATTGATTGCCATAACTATGCATTGTGAGTGCGCATATATATGAGGTTTGAACCCATGTGAGAGCACCTGAGAAATTATTTATGCTCGATCGGGAAAATGCCTAGGTTATAATAAGTCTGGAACCAATTGTTGAGCTTTATGCTATGATATTTCCAGATCAGGGCAATTTGAGAAAATGGGCGCATGTACATATAGATGGCCTTCTCACAGAATTCGATGAGTGGATTTAAATAATGTTCTATGCCGAAAATACAGGATTACATCAGAATAGCTGGAATAGTTGTGTTTGGTGATATAAGGTCATTGGGCCTAGAATGAGTGCTATGGAATGAGATTACATTAGATTTGAGAGAATAATATCGGCAGTGTACTGAAATTTTGGAAAGAGACTTTATGAAGAATGGAGTTTCATACTAGTACTTGGGTGGTTTTGAGTAGTTACTGTGATCGAAAGTGGTGATACGAGTATGCGAGTTGCATAGTATATTATGTAATTATATTTGGAGTCATGGTTAAATTTTAATACAACTTGCTCTAATTCATACAGTGTGTTGATGTGAAATTCAGGTCTTGAAAAGAAATTTTTGGATGTTGGAAGCTTGATTCCAAGGTTTATGGGCTAAGGACAAATTAGTAATTTTCAATTATGTGGTATCGTCAAAGATCTATGGTATGAGTGATAGGCGAATTAGTAATTTGAAGGTTCAAACATATCAGAGAAGAAGGATTACCCGTGATCAAATATATGGGATATGAAATTTTATCATCATTTTTGTACCAGAACATCTTAGAGTGATTGTTGGAGATCGCCAAAGGTTTGGTTCAGATTTTTTGCGTATAGATTTAGAGTTGAAGAAGGTGAACGAGTTATTCTTAATATTTTCTCCATAAGGATGTTATGTGAATTTTCAATACGGGTGAAGTATGTGTAGTTACATAGGGGCTTATGAAATCCCAAAGGGAATATGTCAAACTATGAGTATGATGTATCCCCATTATTTGTCTCCATGTATTTTGTGTTTTCATGTATCTGTGTCCAAGAAGGTAGTTGAAAATCCTTTGTGTATCATTCCGGTGAGAAACTACTAAGGTAAAACTAATGGGTAATTGGCTTATGAGAGGAATCTATTTGTCATACTAGTTAGATAAGTCTCGGAGTTGAGATCGCTTCTGTAAATGTATTATGACGAAATATATGAGTCGAGGAGCCCACCTGCAAGGGCGAAAACGTTAATGAAAGAAAATGTTCTTACTTGGTTGAATAGCCCAATAATAGTGGATCAAAAGGTATTTTTTTATGTGTTACGATTCAAATAGGTGCAATGAATGTAAAATTGAGATTTATGTTGTTGATATACATTGTGATACTTTGTCAAGTTATGGACGTGTTGTTAGGATGGTTTTGGTGATTCTCTGAAAGGTGGATATGCCAAATTACAAAGGAGACTCTGCCGAAATTTTTCAGAAATTTGGGACTTAGTGAAAATTTGGGGGCTAGAGGTGTGCGAGAAAAGAGTAAATTATGGTATGGATTTGAGAGAAGACTCTACTTCTCATTCGAGGACGAATGATCCTAACTGGGGGAGAATGTAACACTTTGGAAAATATTTGAAGTACTTAACCGCTATTATGAAAATTGACGTGCGTTAATTATATTATTTTGTCTGCAAAAAAGGACTATAAAAATGATGGATATCAATTGAATATGATAATAAGTGTATGAGACATATTATAAGTGATTTGGGGTCTAAGGAGAAGCCTAAGTCCAAGCCAATTTGAAAAATTCCATTATAGACGAAAGTTTCGAATGAGCACACACAAGACCAAACTTTGGACGAGAATATCTGAATATATATGAAGTTATGTGGTGAACAACCTAGTAAATGAAATATTTTCGAATCTAGTTTCTAACGCTTCAAACCATTCGTCATTCGGACATTCCTACGCAAAGTTATGACCAAATTACCAAAGCAGTGCAGAAAATTGCACTACCGCGGCGCCCCCTGCGGCGCCCGGCGCCGCGCCTGTATAAATTCCAGTATTGTCCGAAATTTCACTTCTAGAAACATATTTTACTGACGCCCCGTGCCCCGCGGTGCCCCACGCGGCGCGGTAGTACAAAAATTGGGGTTTTAAGTGTAAAACGACCTCATTTCGCAAGAAACATTTGGGACTTCGGACTTAGGCGATTTTTGGGCGATTTTGAAGAGGGTTTCGAGAGATTTCTTCAGGTAAGGATTCTTGGCCTTAGATTATGTTATTATGGTATAAAAACATGGATTAACACTGAAAATCCAATGAAATCAAGGTTAAAAATGGAGGTTAGGGCTTGAAATTTGAAAGAGTTTAAATTGGTGATTTGAGGGGTCAAATGGACTCCAATTCTTGTAAATTTGATATGTATGGACTCGTGGTGAGATAAGTATCGTATTTATGTAAAAAAATTAGGATTTTGAGATGTGGGCTCGGGGCTCGGGTTTTGCTAATTTTGTGATTTTCGATATTTTTCGAGTCTTTTCGATTGGGTTATGTTCCCTTAGCCTATTGTAATGTATTCGCTGTGGATCTGGATAGATTCGATGCGCGTGGAGGCCTATTTGAGGAGCAAAGGCATCGTGGGCTAGAGATTTCGCCTGTTAGAGGTGAGTAATACTTGTAAATGATATCCTGAGGGTTTGAAACCCCGGATTTGCACATAATAGTGCCGTATTGAGGTGACTTGCACGCCGGATATGAGCGTGGGGTAGAGCACCATTGGGGATTGTGGCTTGGTCTGTCCCGGTTGTTGATTTTACTGCGTATTTGACTGAAATTACTGGTTATCATCATAATTTGGGTTGACTGCCATGTTTGGGGCCTTGTGCCGACTTGTAAAATCCTTCGAGGATTGATATTGCTACATAGCGTGATATTGCATATCATTTAATTTCAGTCCAAGGTTTTAAATGCTGTTTTGCAAACTCAGCCATAATTCTAACCGTTGAAAAACTTAAATGATATTTTAAATGTATTTCGGGCTGGAAACTTCTATTTGTAAATGCCCAAGGGCCTTACTATATTATTTTATGAACTGATTATAAAGTGACTTGAAACAGTGGTAACAATGACACTGTAATATATACTTGAAACAGTGGTAACAATGACACTGTATGTTATACTTGAAACAATGGTAACAATGACATTGTAATATATACTTGGAACAGTGGTAACAGTGGCACTGTGTGATATAAATTGGTCAGGTAACAATGGCTGACCGATCAGGTAACAATGACTGACCAAGATATTGCGCTTGGGCTGTAGGAGCCCCTCCGGAGTCTGTACACCCACACTGAACGCGAGTATTCACTTGGCCAAGTAACAATGACTGGCCAGGATTTGATTGATGCCACGAGATGGCTTGACATTGCGCTTGGGCCGTAAGGGGCCCCTCCCGGAGTCTGTACACACCCCTAGTGAGCGTCGTCAACGATAAATAAATATGGATGGCTCGCGTTGCACGCCGCAGTGGGTACTGGAATGTACCATCATATGTATTGCATTGCATTCATGCATTTGTTCATTGTTTGTTGTTGTTGTGATATTTCTTGAGATATTTATCTGCTGTGCTGGTACTATCTGATCATTGACCGTTGGGGGCCCGAGTGGCTGACTAGGAACAAGGATATTGCCCGAGGGGAGGATTTCTATGCATAGTGTCACGAATTATTTTGAAAGTATATTCGTAACCGTTGAAACGATCTTTTCTAAAAGAGGTTTTAAACTGAGCTGGATATTTTCTTAAGGATTTTTCCCGGACTTAGTATTTTCTAAAGGAGTTATGTTGTCCCATATTGCATGCTGGTGTGATCTTACGTGATTTCTTGCCGCTCAGTTATTAATTACTCTTATTACCACTGAGTTGGTAGTACTCACTTTACTCCCTGCACCTCGTGTGCAGATGCAGGTATTTGTTACCCGGTAGCGGGTTTGAGCTGATTGAAGATTTGCTACCATAGCTGAGCCAGGTGACCGCCAGCGTCCGCGGCACCGGATTTTCTACCCTTTTGACTTTTAAATTCCATATTGTACACTACTGGTCTTGTAAATATATTTAGACTCCTTTAGATGCTCATGACTTGTGATACCCCGGTCGGGTTGTATTGGGATGAAATCAATAGTTTTGATGCCAATAAGTTGTATTTTCTATTCATTTATGTTTAATAGCTGTTAAAGAGAGGATTTGGGGTTGTTGGCTGGCCTTGTCTTCACGAGAGGAGCCATCACGACCGGGTATGGAATTTCGGTCGTGACAGGAAAATGGAAGGAAATCATGGGTATTGAGGCCAATTTGATGATTCATGATGTTGTTTGGGGGATTTGATCGCACGAATGAGTCCGTAGTGTATTTTAAAGTTTATGTGTATGTTCGGTTTCTAGCCCCGAGGGCTCGGGGAGTTTTGAGTGGGTCCCGGGTGGTCTTAGGCTTAGAAATATCTTAAGGTTTGTAGGTTCAGGGGTTGCAGGCCCCAGCGCGCCCGCCGTCAATTTCTCGCGGTCAGTGCTGGAAGCCGCGCGACTGCGGTGCATTTCTGCGCAGTCCGCGTGGCTTGGGTTAAGAGGGCCATGGGTTAAGGTCAACCAGCGCGGCCGCGTACCAAATCAGTGCGGTCCGCGCTAGGAGGTTCTGAGGCTAGTTTTGGGTCCATTCAACCAGCGCGGCCGCACACCAAATTAGTGCGGTCCGTGCTGAGCCTTCAGTAAAGTATAAAAGGTCAGGATTTTTCAGTCATTTTTCACTTTTTCAAAGCCCAAAACTCAAGGGGCGATTTTCCAAACGATTCTTCTTCTTCAAAACGATTGGTAAGTGATTTGTAATTGATTTTCTCTACTCCTTATCATCTTTAAACATGATTTATACTTCAAAAACAAAGATTTCAATGGGAAATTTGGGAATTTAGGGTAGAGCTACGTCTTATAAAATTGGGGGTTTTGGACTTCAATTCGAAGTTTGATTCTAAAATAACTTATATATTTGAGTTCATGTGGGAATGGCTAACCGGGTTTTGGTTCGAACCTCGGGTTTCGACCATGTGGGCTCGGGGGCATTTTTGATCTTTTGGGATAAATTGATGAAACAACTTTTATTAATCATTGGGTTTGAGTTGTTTAACACATATTGATAACATGAAGTCCTTATTGCATAGATTTGGTCGAGTTGGAGCCTTATTCGAGAGGGAAAGCAATTGTTGAGGATTGAGTTGTCCGTTGAAGTTTGAGGTAAGTGCTTGGTTTAACCCTAGCTTGAGGGAATAGGAGTGAGTCTTGTTTCTACTTGCTATTTGATCGAGTACGGTGTATAGGCATGGTGATGAGTTCCTATATATTGGTGTCTTGCATGACCGTGAGTCCTTAATTGTGGATAATTGGTTAATATCATGCCTTCATGCTTAGGATATGGTTTTCTTGTGTTGTAAGCACCTTGTGAAAGATCTTGTAGTAGTGAAACTTCGTGGAGCAATGGTTCGGTTTGAAATACGAACTTAAGAAAGTAAATGATGATAAACTCCTAGGATCTTGTCTTGTGTGGAAATGTGGTGACTAAGACGTGGAAATGAAAGGAACAGAAGAGTAGTGCGTTACCCCTTGCCGAGATTATATTGTGTATTTTATATATTATGAAATGGGATCGTCTAGAACGCCGACCACTTATATATTATGAAATGGGATCGTGTGGTACGCCGACCACTTATATATATTATGAAATGGGATCGTGCACGCCGACCAGTTATATATTATGAAAGGGGATCATGTGGCACGTCGACCATTTATATATTATGAAATGGGATCGTGTTGCACGCCTGCAACGAGAGGAAATTGAAATAAGTGAAAGTAATTGTTTTCCTTTATTCCGTGTTGGAAGGAAATGGACGTAGTTGTTTGACATTCATGTTAGTCTTTTTAAACTGCTAACCCCATAAGCATGTTCCCCCTCCCCGCCTTACTTCTTTACTTTCCGCTATTATTTTGTGGTACTTGTACACATATATCTGCATAGATTTATCTGGTAGTCTGTTCTAGCCTCGTCACTACTTCGCTGGGTTTAGGCTAGGCACTTATCAACACATAGGGTCGGTTGTGCTGATGCTACACTCTGTGCACCTTTTTGCATAGATCACAGCACCGGAGCAACATCTTTTGGACAGTAGTAGGAGCGTTGGGAGCTGACTTCATTCCAGAGATCCTGAGGTAGCCTTGCTGACGTCCACATGGCCTGGAGTCTCTTATACTCTTATTTTAGACTATTATCCTTTGTACTGGAACAAACAATATAGTATTTTGTTCAAACTCTGTATTTAGTATTCTATGGACGTTCGTGAGTCAGTGACTCCAGTCTTGGGTAGAGGTTGTGATTGAATTTCTGCACTTTTTCTTAGTTCATTTATGTTTAACACTTTCGCTTTTATATTAAGTGTTTCTTTGTTCCTATTATTGTTGATGATCGCTAAGGAAAGTAATTGATAATTGGCTTGCCCGCCATCACAACTCCCAAGGGTGGGGGATCCGAGCTGTAACACAATTACACTATAATTACATTATGACAAATAAATAGGTCGTCGTAATAACATAACTGTATAATTACTACCCTAGTAATTATACCAATCCTAATTATCTGATGGCTTGCCAAACGGACCCTAAAAGATTAGAAGCGTGTTTAATTGGTTGAACTTGTTGATTTATTTCCTTTCAAAAAGAAGATGGCTTATGATTATTAAAATAGAGACTTCAAATTGGAAAAAAAAAGAGATGTTATGAAATATAACTCAAAGTAACAATATGGAACAAGGAAATAAAAGCAATTTAGTAAAACATGAACAAGAAATGAAGATAGAGAGAAGGAAGAGATTTTCTTCTTCAATTGTGTGTATTTTCCTATCTATTACAAGGCTTTTATATAGGCATACAAAGTGAAGAAAATATGTCATTGAATATGTCATTAGGCATTTGAGATTAGGATCATGGAAGAAGGGTAAACATCCACCATAATGTGATATTTATCACAACACTCCCCCTTGGATGTCTATAGATAATGTGCCTCGTTAAAACCTTACTAAAATAAAACCCAAAGGGAAAAAAATCCTAGTGAAGGAAAAAGAGTACACATGTTTAGAAATACGCCTTTTGGTTGCCTCGTTAAAAACCTTGCAAGGAAAACCCAGTGGGACAAAACCTTGTAATGGAAAAAGAGTGCAACGCGCATTAACTCCCCCTGATGAGAGCATTAATTCACATTCTTGAGCCTTCGCATCCCGATCTTATGTACTAGCTTCTTGAAGGTTGACGTCGGTAGAGATTTTGTAAACAAATCAGCCATATTATCACTTGCACCAATTGCACTAAGATATGGTACTTCAGGACCAAGTAGCTCTTCATTCTTTTCTTGAGGTCGGAATGGATCCTTATTCACATCAAGTGATCGAATAACCATCGGAGTACTTAATGGATGTGCTCCATCCATGTGAAACTATTTCAGTACCTTTTCTATATAGGCAGATTGATGAACAAAAGTTCCGTTTGCCAAATATTCAATTTGCAAACCAAGATAAAATTTTGTCTTTCCGAGATATTTCATATCGAATTACTTCCTTAAATAATCAATTGCCTTTTGGAGTTCTATAGGAGTTCCAATAAGGTTTATGTCATCAACATATACGACATGTACACAAATTCCGATGTTGTTTTCTTTATAAAAATACATGGGAAAATGACATCATTTATATAGCTTTTCTTTAATAAATACTCACTATGACGATTATACCACATTCATCCTGATTGCTTTAGACCTTACAAAGATCTTTGCATTTTGATTTAAAATATTTCTCGGGACTTTGAATTATGTGTGTTAGACATTTTAAATCCCTCAGGAATTTTCATGTATATCTCTTTATCAAGTGAGCCATAAAGGTGCAGTAACCACATCTATTAAATGCATGTCAAGCTTTTCATGGACATCAAAATTAATGAGATAACGGGATGTTGTAACATCCATAATGGGTGAATATGTCTCTTCATAATCGACACCCGAACTTTGTGAAAATCCTTGTACAATAAGGCGTGACTTATATCTTTGTACCTCATTTTCACAAATAGAGGTATGTGGATCAAGATGAGATAATGATGAATTTTTCCACAAAATTTTCCGTTTGGTTTCACCAACTTCTTCCCCTAATTTTGGAAAAGGTGTCTAGTGAAATAAATAGTCTTCTTTGCGAACCCATTTTGGTGTAATATGGAGGTGCTACAAGAAGGTATACTGCGCATCCAAAAATTCTTAAATGAGATATATTAGGTTTATGACCCAAAAATAATTGCAACAAGGAATATTTATGATGATTTGTCGGTCTGAGACAAACTAGCATTGTTGCATGCAAAATGGTGTGACCCCAAACAGAAGTGGACAACCTTATTTTCATGAGTAATGGTCTTGCTATCAATTGCATACGTTTAATTAAAGACTCTGCAAGACCATTTTGAGTGTGAACATGAGCTACACGATGTTCCACTTTTATCCCAATTGATAAATAATAATCATTAAGTACTTGGGATGAAAACTCAGCAACATTATCAAGTCTAATATACTTAATTGGATTATCGGAAAATTGCGCCCGTAATCAAATTATTTTTGCCATTAACTTTGCAAATGCGAGGTTGCGAGATGACAATAGGCACACATGAGACCATCTAGAAGATGCGTCTATTAAGACCATAAAATACCTAAACGAACCACTAGGTGGGTGAATAGGTCCACAAATATCCCCTTGTATACGTTCCAAAAATGTAGGGGACTCAATTCCAACCTTTGTTGGTGATGGTCTAATAATTAACTTGCCTTGATAACATGAAGTGCAAGAAAATTCATTATTTGAAATAATCTTTAAATTCTTTAATGAATGCCCATTTGAGTTTTCTATAATTCGTCTCATCATAATTGATCCAGGGTGTCCCAATCGATCATGCCAAAGTACAAAAGTATTGGAATCAGTAA
>MU736411.1:0-32958 GCA_026770625.1 Nicotiana glauca
GAGCGGGAATGTTGTATTTTACACAGAGAGCATCAATATGAACTTGCTCGGTTTCAGAGAACACAGGGATATGAGTAGGAGGAGGATCCTTAAGAAAGTCGATTCAAGACATAGGGTGTCTCGGTAGCAACTCCTCCACGGTGGGAAAGCTGTCCCCCTCCTCCACCGTCATGCCCTCATCGCCAGAGGGGAGCGCCACGAACAACGCAGTGGCATCAAAAACTCCCTCACAAGATCGATGTGTTCTAGGCATCTCCTCAGCGAAAAATGTGTTAAAACAACAAAGAAAGCTAAGAACGAAGAGTGGGAGAAGAGAAAGCAGAGAAATTGTTGGAGCAAACATGGGGGAGATGAGAAAGAATAACCAGATATGAAATGGCCAATAGTTTTTGAAAAAACAAACCCTCCACCTATTTATAGGAATGGGTGGCGCCATAATCGAAGGGGAAGGCTGCAGAATGGTATCGAAATCGAAGCGACAAACCGTCAGCCCCTGTCTCGAAAACACGCATAATGATGACGCATGTGGAAATGACGCCATTTCCTGATAAGATACACTACCCAGGGTCTTGTTGAGCGCGCTAACCTCCCATGTTGGCCAAGCCATAACGCTTCGTGAAATCAAATTTCTCCGCAGGAGTTGGTGGTGTCCACTTATCGAGGACGCACCAAGTTGCAACCCCGACAAACGGAGGGACTAACTGTATGGGTCCAAATTTGGATGACCACGACTATTGATAAACACGACAGGGGATGAGATCTTCATAGCTCGGCGTTCTATGGAGGACGATAGACAACAAACAAAGGACGTATGACTTTTAGAGTAGTGTCGGCCCAACAGGGGGCACTAGGAATATACTCTCGAATATTTCCTATGATATGTCTTTTAGGGTTCAGAAGGGGGTTGTCCCTTATATATACTGGGTTATAAAACTTGTAAAGGGGGCTTTTTGCTTGGGAGGCTAAGAGCATTGATTGTAATACCTTTTACATATTAACATTTTCAACGTTCGATCGATCACTTTCATAAGATCATGAAGTATTACCCATTGTGTTTATATTTTATACCTTTTGTTCTAGAGTTTATTATTCTTAGCTAAGATTTACCCCTTCATTCTCTTTAATTGATTTATTCAAAAATATTCCGATATCTTTTGAGTCAAACACCACTCTCTCAGTTCATTAATGTTTTAGAATAAATGCTTTAATTTTCACAAAATAAATCATGAGCTTAAACTCTAAGGGCTCGTTTGATATGATTATTCCCGGGATTAAACTTCACATGAGTCTAACCCGCATTTGGTAGGGATAAATTCGTTGTATAAGTAATCTCATGATTAGTTATCCCAGATTTATAATATTTTTTTATTTCTATGAAAGGATGAAATAATTAATCATGACATAACTTGTTTCCCAACCAAACCATCCCGGATATCATATAAAGCATTTGATATCTGATCATTATCATATCCAAAGTTTCTTCATGTCCTTACTTTGTGAATTTGGACACATTCATGAATTTCCCAAGAAGCCGACTGCGTACATTTTCTTATTTTGAGGAGAATACAGTAAATAAATCACAGTAATTAAAACGATATTTTCGTAAGCTAACATCCCATATACTTTTGTGTGTAACCGCTAGCATCTATAAAACCGTACCATTTTGGCCGTTACGACTTAGGAGTAACATACAACTCGTAATTCGCTTTTACCTAAAGATTTCACCGATTCAATGGCCGGAAAAAGCAGAATTCTATTCATCGGAGGTACTGGATACATCGGAAAATTCATTGTCGAGGCTAGTGCTAAAGCTGGTCACGACACCTTTGTGTTGGTCAGAGAATCCACTCTTTCTAATCCTACCAAAACCAATCTCATCGCTACTTTCAAGAGTTTTGGTGTCACTTTCGTCCATGTATGTTCATATCTTTTTGTTCAATTTAGAGACGGATTCAGGTTTTGCAAAATATCACCAATGTTTAAATATTTATGTGTTAGTTTTCTCATTGTGTTAATTGTTTTTGGGGGAATGGTAATTGAGTTGGTAAAATGAGGACCAATTGTTTGATGTAATGCAGGGAGATTTATACGATCATGAGAGTTTGGTGAAGTCGATAAAGCAGGTGGATGTTGTGATTTCATCTGTTGGTCATGCCCTGTTAGCTGATCAGGTCAAGATCATTGCTGCTATCAAGGAAGCTGGTAATGTCAAGGTAAGTCTTTTTGTTTTATCATTTGTGTAAAATTTGAGATAAAGGAGGAGATAGCAGTGGTGGAACTAAGTAGAGTGAAGGGGGTTAAAACGCACCTTCTTCGTCAAAAAATTACACTATGCAAATAAGGTAAGAGTGCACTTTTTGGGTCATATATAAGCTTTTGAATCCCCTAGATATGAAAAAATTGGAGTGTAATAGTAAAGGAATACAAAAGTTTTAGGTCATAGGTTCAAATACACTAGTAATATTCTAGCATTTTTTTGAATCGCCTTGAATAAATTTCTGTGTCGCCACTGGATGAGAGTGGTTTTTTCCGGTATCTTTTGTGTTGTTTTACTGCCTTCTTCTCGGGACATATATGTATCGGCCAACTTACTATAATCACACCTATTCTGCATTCATTTTAAATCCTAATATGCCCTCTGTCGGCCATTAGTGCAACATTTGCAAGCTATTAACTCAAATAAGCTGCAGTAACTTGTTGTAATAAACTTCTAAGTCATAAGATTGGGTTTAAGCACCTATTCATGTATTTTAGGAACTTCCATCTTAGAGTTATGAATAGCTTATCTTAAACATAATGCTCTGACTTTAGATTGCATCAGGTTAGGTGATTCATTATCTTTTTGTCTATTTTCTCTGTGTCTTGGTGTGACAAAAGTAGTGCTTTTTGTCAGCGAATGAAGGTTCTTTTAATTCATTAGTCTTTTTTTTAAAGAATTACCTCTTACTTGACAAAAAGACAACGTTAGTGAAGTACTACCTTGACATTCGGACCTATTTGATGTTCAGTCCCTAAGATTATAATTGCCAATTGTGGAAGTCATTAGCTTAGACAAATATGTCCACCCCCATCACCTTAAACCTCCTTGACCAGATGGAAGACAAAATTCTTCTTCTACCGCTTACAAGCCTTGTTATTTCTTTCTGTCAACCACTTTACGTTAGAAGTACATGCTGGATGAATGTGTACATAAAAAGTGGAGAGTTTTGCAAGACTTTGAAACAGTTTTCTATTTGGTTCTTTGGCTCGTATTTTCCTGAACGGTGGAATTGCTTAATTCAGTGATCTGTGAGCATTTGCAGTGAACAATTCTGCTCCTTCTCTTGACAAGTGAAAGAGTTCAATAGTCACTGACTCTGTTCTTTTCTCTTCTTTTTCACCTTTAAACCTTTTTATCATTTGTCTATATGACTATTACTTATAATCAGCTCATCTTTGATCTAATTACTATTTGGTAGATACTTGTTGGGGGATTCTTTTTAGCTACTTCGGAAATTCACTCTTCTGCATTTGATTCAGTAAATACAGGCCAAGTTAGCAAAATAAACTTTTTCCAGTGCCTGATGTTTTCAGAGATTCTTTCCTTCTGAATTCGGGAATGATGTAGACCGTCTCCACGCTGTTGAGCCTGCTAAAACAGCATTCAATACCAAAGCTCAAATTCGACGTACTATTGAGGCTGAAGGAATACCATTCACTTATGTGGCCAACTTCTTTTTTGCTGGTTATTTTCTTCCAAATCTAGCACAGCCTGGAGCTTCTGGTCCTCCTACAGACAAAGTTGTCATCTTAGGAGATGGCAATACTAAAGGTGAACTTTGTTAAAAGTATACTTGTCAGATTTCCTGCTAGTTAATTGATTCCTATAATTAATTTTGTACCTACAGCTGTTTTTAACAAGGAAGACGACATTGCTACCTATACCATCAAGGCTGTTGATGATCCGAAAACACTGAACAAAATACTTTACATTAGGCCACCACATAATATAATTACACTAAATGAGGTTATATCGTTGTGGGAGAAGAAAACCGGAAAGAACCTTGAGAGAGTATACGTCCCCGAGGAACAAGTTCTCAAGAACATACAAGGTAAAAGCATTCTGCCATTGTGCTCTTCTCCATTTTAGGTGTAAGATGATATTTTATATCGGTCAACATAAACTTTGATCCTCAACGTAATTGTCAATTTTCTTGCAGAAACCTCGTTTCCATTGAACGTGGTATTATCGATCTCTCACACTGCTTTTGTGAAGGGTGACCACACTAATTTTGCAATTGAACCGTCATTTGGTGTGGAGGCATCAGAGGCTTATCCTGATGTTAAATATACCCCAGTAGATGAGATTCTCAACCAATGTGTGTGAATATTTAGAGTTCCTTGCAGTTAAGCTTATGTAGCTTCCTACCTTTCAGTGATGTACAATAGTTGTTTTCAGATTTAAATCAGTTGAGATATTTCTACATAGGTACATACCTTTTGGATGTATTTGCTTTGAAAATGCATGCCTCTCCTAGTTTCAAGCAGAACATCTGGTAAAAATAGCACGGTATAGCCAATTTTCAGATTGGTCATTGAAAAATAGCCGGCGTTTGTCAATGAAAAATAGCCACAATTTTGCTGCAACAGAGACCGGTCCAGCATAATATACTGGAGTTCGATGCAAATGTGTATGAACTCAATGCTGGACCGGTATACTTTGCTGGCTCCAGTATAATATACTAGAGACTGGAGCACCGATGCTCCAAACTCCAGTATATTATGCTGGACCGGTATACTTGCTGGAACTCCAGTATATTATGCTAGAGTTCTAGTGTACTTATGCTGGAACTCCATCATACTTATCCTGGAACTCCAGTATAATATGCTGGAGTTCAAGTATATTTTTGCTGGAACTCCCAACATAATATGCTGATTTTGTAGCCGATTGGTCTAAAATTTTGTAGATCCATGAAACGGCCTGACGACCGATACTCGTTGCTTCGTCATGACTTTTGGGTTCATTTTATGGCGTTTCAGGCAACACGAATTTATAATTTTATCCACTTTTTCATGTGTATTAGTACATGCTGAGTTTGTAGAAATTTTTTTGTCAGATTCCGATTAGCTTGAAATTTCGTAGGTCCATAGGAAATGACCTAGTGACCGGTACTTACTACTTTGCCATGACGTTCGAATTCATTTATGGTGTTTCGGGGTCATGCAATACGAAGATATGATTATATTAATTTTTTCATGTATATTAGTACGTACTAATTTTGTAAAAATCTTTTGACGGACTCTGATTGGCTTGAATTTTGGTTGGTCTATAGGAAACAATTTAGTGACCAATATTTATTGCTTCACCATAACTTTTGGGTTCATTTTATTTCGTTTCGAGGTCATGCAACATGTATATTTACTATTGTGCATTCATTTTTATGCGCCCGCAAATTATTAGGCGATTCGAAATCCGTCGCTCGAATTCATGAATTTGCGGGGACATTAACACACATGAAATTAGAAATCATCTTGAATTCTTGTTTTATGGCCCTAAAAGGCCAAAACGAGGTTTTGATCATGACGAAACAATGATTATTGTTCATTAGGTCATTCCGATGGGCCCACAAAATTTTAGGCGATTCCGAGCCCGTCACCTGAATTCATGTATTTAGCGTGGATTTAGCACACGAAAAATTGGAAATAATAAAGAATTCCTGTTTTATGGCCCTAAAATAACGAAAAACGGGATGTGGTCATAGAGAAATGATGATTATTGTTCATTAGGTTGTTTTTGAGGGTCTCACAAAATTTTAGGTGATTTAGATCCCGTCGGCTGAATTCGTAAAGATGACGTATTTTATGGCACTAAAACATCAATCAAAATGAAGTTTGGCCATGACAAAATTAATGGCTATTGTTCATTAGGTCACTTCTGATTAGCTCATAAAATTTTAGGTAATTCAGAGCCCGTCACCCTAATTCATAAAGACTGCATGGAATTTAGCACACGAAAAATTGAAATCGTCCTGAATTCTTATTTTATGGCCCTAAAATACCAAAAAACAAGGTTTGGCCATGACAAAGCGATGACTATAATTCATTAGGTCATTTTTTATGGAAGGAATTACAAGAAAATACACATGACTTCACACCATAACAAAAAATGTCCCATGTTTTTAAGTTTTACCCAACCTAGCTCATATTGTACATATTTTAAAAGCACTGGGAAATTCAAAATCTGTATTCTTACAACCAATGCTTCTAAACGCTATGTAGTTAAATTTGTGTTCTCACAGCTATTGCTTTCACTCTCTCTTCTTCTCATATCTTCTAAATATGCTTCAAGGGGTCGTCCACCATTACCGTTTCTCCCCATGTGTCACCTGGTTACAATATAAGAAAATTGAAGAGTAGAAGTCCACCATTTAAGGTCATTCAAAGCTTTGCTTTCGAAAATCGGATTTTTTGAGTTTGTTAGTTGTTTGGATAGGGTATTGTTCCCCAATTGATTGAAAATATCAAAAGGAGTTCAAAAATTAAATTTGAAGTAATTTGGAGTAGAATTGAGCGAGATTTGAGTTAAATTTCAGAAAAAATGCAAGGAAGAAGACAAAATCAGTTTTTGGTATAATCTTGTATAATAGTGTATACGAGTGTATAAACATATCTTATATATTATTACACACTTGTTTGAACCTTTATACAAATGTCCGTAGACGAACTTCTTCCACGATTTTCTGTTGTAATTCTTGTTCAAAACCAGTACAAATCTCCATTAAATGACTTCAAATTTTATATTCAATCTACTTATACTATTTCCAACAAGTCCCCCACTCCAAATTTCTCACAAAATTAAATTTGAAATTTAACCCCACATATTTAAGCTTGTTAAAAATCTAATTTTCACCACCCAAATGGATTTAGTTTGGTGAGCTAATATTGGAGTCATGGTTACTGATTCGAAAATTAACTTAAAAGTTTGAGCAATCTCTTTTAAAAATTAAATAGTAATTTCGAGAACCTATTGAAGTTGAATGTTGAGTATTAGCCTATTATTTTTGGGGTAGTTAGTTGTAAATTTAAAAAATATGGGCTATAAAATTGAAAAGTATGGAGCCTAGTTGTTTTTATGTGAAATTTTCCCTTTTTTATGGGCCCATAAAATGTTAGGCGATTTAGAGCCCGTCGTCTGAATTCATGAATATTGCGTGAACATTAGCACAGAAAAAAATAAAAATTATCTTGAATTCCTGTTTTATGGACCTAAAACGCCAAAAATAAGAAAGGTCAATGAGGAGCTATAACTATTGTTCATTGGGTCGTTTTTATGGACCCACAAAATTTTAGGCGATTCGGAGCTCGTCGTCCTAATTCATGAAGATTGCGTGGAAATTAACACACAAAAAATGAAAAAAATTCATGAATTCCTATTTTATGGCCCTAAACCCCAAAAAACGAGGTTTGCTCATGGCGAAGCAATGTCTATAGTTCATTAAGTAATTTTTGATGGGCTTATAAAATTTAGGTGATTCCGAGCGCGTCGTCCAAATTCATGAATTTGGTACGGACATTAGCATATGAAAAATTGGAAATCATCCTGAATTCTTATTTTATGCCCCTAAGAAGCCAAAAATGAGTAACGGTCATGACGAAGAAATGACTATTGTTCATTAGATTATTTTTTATGGGCCTAAAATATTGTGGCAATTCGAAGCCCGTCGCCCGAATTCTTGAATATGGCGTGGACATTAGCACACAAAAAATTAAAATTCGTCCTAAATTCCAATTTTATGGCTCTATACTACGAAAAACGAGAATGATCATGGTGAAACAATAACTATTTTTCGTTATGTCATTTTAGATGGGCCCACAAAAATTTAAGCGATTCGGAGCATGTCGCCCGAATTCATTAAGATGATGTGGACATTAGCTCACGAAAAATCGAAAATAGTCTCGAATTCTAGTTTCATCGCCCTGTGAAAAACGAGGACTGGCCATGGTGAAATAATGACTATTGTTCATTATTTTAGCCCAGCCCATCTGCATGCATCCGGACGACCAGACCCGGATCGGTCCATAAAAAATGACCTAAGGAACAATAGCCATCGCTTCTCCATGAATGTTCCTTATTTTTTGGCATTTTCGGGTCATAAAAATAGAATTGTGCCCAATTCTATGATTTTCATGTGCTATAGCCCATGCTATATACATGCATCTAAGCGACTGGACCCGAATTGCCTAAAATTTTGCCGGCCATTAAAAATGACTTATGGAACATAGTCATCACTTTGCCATGATTGTTTCTCGTGTTTTGGCGTTTTAGGACCACAAAATTGGAATTTTGCCCGATTTTCATGTGCACCTACACCATCTGCATGCATCCGGGAGACTGAATCTAAATCACCTAAAACTTTGCTGGTCCATTGAAAACGAACTGAGGAACAATAGTCATTGCTTCTCCATGACTGTTCCTAATTCGCTAGCGTTTGAGGGCCATAAAACTAGAATTTCGCCCGATTTCCAAATTTCCATCACGCCATCTGTACGCATCTGGGTGGCCGGACTAAAACACCTAAAATTTGCCTTCCCAGCAAAAATGACTTGAGAAATAGTATACATTTCTTCGCCATGACCGTTCCTTATTTTTTGACATTTTAGAGATATAAAACTGGAATTTCACCCGATTCCTAGATTTTTGCGTGCTATAGCCCACGGAATCTGCATGTATTTGGCTGACCGAACCCGAATCGCCTAAAATTTTGTCGACCCATATAAGCCGACTTAAGGAAAAATAACCATTTCTTCGCCATGACCGTTCCTCATTTTTTGGTGCTTTAAGGCCATAAAACTTGAATTTCGCACAATTCCTAGATTTTTGTGTAAAATAGCCCACGCCGTTTGCAAGCATTTGAAAACCTGACTCGAATCACCTAAAACTTTGTATGACCGTAAAAAATGACCTAAGGAACAATAATCATCACCTCGCCATGATCGTTCCTCATTTTTTGGCATTCCGGACCGGGATCGCCTAAAATTTTGGTGGCCCATAAAAATTAACCTAAGGATAATAGTCATCGCCTCACCAATAGTGTTACTTAGTTTTGGGCGTTTCAGGGCCATAAAACTTAAATTCCTCTTGATTCTCAGATTTTCGTGTGGTATAGCTCACGCCATGTGTATGGGCCCAGGCGACCTAACCTGTATCGCCTAATATTTTGTGGCGCATGAAAAATGACCTAAAGAACAATAGTCATCGTCTCCCATGATTGTTCCTCCTTTTTGGCGTTTTGGGGCCATAAAAATAAAATTCTGCCTAATTCTCATATTTTCATACGCTATAGCCCATGCTATCTGGAAGTGCCCAAGCGACTAGACCCGGATCACTTAAAATTTGCTAGCCCATCCAAAACAATCTAAGGAACAATAGTCTTTGCGTCGCCATGATCTTCCTCATTTTTTGGTGTTTTAGGTCCATTAAAATAGAATTTCCTCACAGTTCCTAGATTTTCACGTGCTATAGCATACGCCATCTGCATGGACCCGGGCGACTGAACCCAGATCGCCTAAAATTTTGTCGGCCCATAAAAGGTGACCTAAGATCAATAGTCATCGACCAGCCATCACCGTTCCTTTTTATTTTTGGCGTTTTAGGGCCATAACTGAAATTACGCCAGATTTCCAGATTTTCCTGTGCTATAGTTTACGCCATCAGCCTGTGTCCAGGTGATCGAACAGAACAACCTAAATTCTGCCATCCCTTCAAAAATAAACTAAGGAAAAATAGTCATCACCTCTCCATGATCGTTCCTCGTTTTTTGGCATTTTAGTGCCACAAAATTAAAATTTCGGCCAATTTCCAGATTTTCATATTCTATAGCCCATGTCATCTACATGAGCCCGGGCAACCGGAATCAGATCGCCTAAAATTTTGCTGGCCCATCACAAATGACTTAAGGAACAATAGTCATCACCTCACCATGATCGTTACTCGTTTTTTGGCATTATAGGGCCATAAAAGTGGAATTCCACCCGTTTTCCAAATTTTCGTGTGCTATGCCATCTGCATGGCTCCAAGTGACCTGGACATGCTTCGCCTAAATTTTTTTCGGCCCATCAAAAATGAACTAAGAAAAAATAGTCATCGCCTCTCCATGAACGTTTCTCGTTTTGTGGCGTTTTAAGGCCATAAAATTGAAAATTTTAACTAATTCGCATATTTTCTTATTCTATAGCCCATGCCATCTAAATGAACCGGACGAATGGAATTGGATCGCGTAAAATTTTGTCAGCCCTTCAAAAAAGACCTAAGGAACAATAGTCATCGCCTTTCCATGATCGTTACTCATTTTTTGGCATTTTAGGGCCATAAAACCGGAATTCTTCCCGATTCACATATTTTCGTGTGCTATAACCAACGCCTTCTGCATGGAACCAAGCAACAAAATTCGGAGCGCCTAAAGTTTTTTTGGCCCGTAAAAAATGGCCAAAGGAACAATATTCATTGCCGCGCTATAACCGTTCCTCTTTTTTTGCTGTTTTAGAGCCTAAAATTGGAATGTCACTTGATTCCCAGATTTTCATATGCTATAATACACGCCATCTGCATGGACCCGGGTGACAGGACTATAGCCTAAAATTTTTTTGGCTCATCAAATACAACCTAAGGAACAATAGTCAATGCCTAGCCATGACCGTTACTCATTTTTTGGTATTATAGGGCCATAAAACTGGAATTTTGCCCGTTTTCCAAATTTTCGTGTTCTATAGCCCACGCCATCTCCATGGGCCCAGGCGATCGGACCTTCTTCGCCTAAAAAGTTTTCAGCCCATAAAAAATGACCTAAGGAATAATAGTCATCGCCTCGCCATGACCGTTCCTCATTTTTGGGTTTTGAGCCACAAAACTGGAATTTCGCACGATTTCCAGATTTGTGTGTATAGCCCACATCTGCATGGGCCCAGGCAACCAGTTCAGGATCACCTAATATTTTGCCGCCCTTCAAAAATGACCTAAAGAATAATAGTCATTGCCTTTCCATGACCGTTCCTCAGTTTCTGGCATTCTAGGGAAAAAACTAGAATTTTGCCCGATTTTCAAATCTTCGTGTGCTATAACCAAGGCCATCTGCATGGGATCGATAGATCGGAAACGGGTCACCTAAAATTTTACCAGCTCATCAAAAACAATCTAGGTACAATAATCATCACCTCGTCGTGAAATTTCCTTTTTTGGCATTTTAGGGCCTTAAAATCGAAATTTCGCCCGATTCATATATTCTCGTGTGCTATAGACCATGCCATCCGCATGGGCGCGGGTGACCGAACATACCTAAAATTTTGTCGGCCCATAAAAATATACTAAGGAACAATAGTCATGGCCTCACTATGACCGTTCCTTGTTTTTGTCATTTTAGGGCAACTTAACTGAAATTTTACCCTGCTCTTAGATTTTCGTATGCTATAGCCCGCACCATCTACATGGGCTCAGGCGACCAAACCCCGATTGCTTAAAATTTTACCTGCCCATAAAAATGACCTAAGAAATAATAATCATCGTCTTTCCATGGTTCTTCCTCGTTTATTGGCGTTTTAGGGCCATTAAACTTGAATCCGCCTGTTTTTCAAAATTTCGTATGTTATAGCCCACGCCATCGATATGGGCCCGAGCGACCGAACCCGGATCGCCTAAAAATTTTTTAGGCACTTCAAAATGACCTAAGGAACAATTTTCATTGCCTCCCGATGACCGTCATTCGTTTTTTTTTTACATTTTAGGGCCATAAATTAGAATTTCACCCGATTCCCGCATTTTCATGTGCTAGCCCACACCTTTGACATGGGCCCAAGAGAATAGACCCGAATTGTCCACGATTTTTCAAACCCATAAAAAATAACCTAAGGAACAATAATTATTGTCTTGCCATAACTGTTCCTTGTTTTCTGGTATCTTAGGACAATAAAACTTTAAATCCAGATAATTCTCAAATTTTCATGTGTTATCGCCCTCACCATCTGTAGGGGCCCGGATGATAGGACCAGGATCACCTAAAATTTTCCGGCCCATAAAAAATAACATAAGGAATAATAGTCACCGCCTCTCCATGACCGTTCCTCATTTTTTGGTATTTTAGGGCCATAAAATTAAAATTCCGCCCGATTACTAGAGTTTTGTGTGCGTAGCCATGCCATAATATGCATGGGCCCGGGTGAATGGACTCCGATCGCCTAAAATTTTGTCGGCCCATAAAAATGACTTAAATAATAATACTTATCGCCTAGACATGACTGTTCTGCATTTTTCGGCGTTTTAGGGGCATAAAACTTTAATTCGCTTGATTCCCCAACTTTCTTATGCTATATAGCCCATGCCATTTGCATGGGCCAGAGCGACCGGTCCCGAATCACCTAATAATGCTGGCTTATCAAAAATAGCCTAATAAATAATAGTCATCACCTCGCCATGACCGTTCCTCATTTTTTGGTATTTTAAAACCATAAAACTAGAACTTCGCATTAATTGTTCCTCATTTTTTGGCATTTCAGGGTCATAAAAATGAAATTTCGCCACTTCCCAGATTTTTGTGTGCTATAGCCCACACTATCTACATAGGCCCGGGTGACCGGACTTGGATCACCTAAAAGTTTGCCGGCCCATCAAAAACTACCTAAGGAACAAGAGTCATTGCCTCACCATGATCGTTCCTCATTTTTGGTATTTTAGTGCCACATAACTAGAATTTTGTTCGATTCCCAAATTTTCATATGCTATAGCCCACGCCATCTGCATGGGCCCGGGCGACCATGCCTGGATCACATAGTTACAAGATTTTTGTGTGCTATAGCCCACGCCTGACCGTTTTTTTTATGGAGTTCGGGCCACACAACTGGAATTCAGCTCAATTCACAGATTTTCATATGCTATAGCCCACGCCATCTGCATGGACCCGAGCGACCATAACTAATTCCACTAAATTATAAGATTTTCATGTGCTATAGTCCACGCCTTCAGCATGGGCCCGGTCTCCCAGATCCAAATCATCTAAAAAATTTCTGGGCTATCAAATACGACCTAAAGAACCATAGTCACTGCCCCGCCATGATCGTTCCTCTTTTTGGAAATTTACGACCATATAATTGGAAGTCCAAACAATTCATAAATTTTTGTGTGCTATCGCCCACGCCTTCCAACGCATACCTTAAATTTTTTCGGACCGTCAAATACGAACTAAGAAACCATATTCACCACCCTGCCATGACCATTCCTCATTTTTGGCATTTTACGATCCTAAAATTGGAATTTTGCCCGATTCCCCGATTTTCGTGTGCTATAGACCACGCTTTCCTCAAGGGCCCCAGATCCCCGGACCTGGATCGCCTATAATTTTTCTGAGCAATCAAATATTACTCAAGGAAAAATAGTCACCGCCCGCATGATCGTTCCTCATTTTTTGAAGTTTTACAGCCATAAAACTAGAGTGTCGCCTGATTCCTAAATTTTTGTGTGCTATAGCCCACACCTTCCTCACAGTCCCAAGTCCTCGAACCCGGATTGCCTAAAACTTTTTTAAGGACATCGAATACAACCTAAAGAAATATAGTATATACCCCACCATGACCGTTTCTCTTTTTGGCATTTTACAGCCATAAAACTGGAATTCCGCCCGATTGAGTTGCCTAAAATTTTATAGGACCATCAAATAGAACCTAAGGAATCATAGTCATCTCCCCGCCATGACCGTTCCTTATTTTTTGATATTTTACGGCCATAAAACTATAATTCTGCCAGATTCCCAGATTTTTGTATGCTATAGCCCATGCCTTTGGCATAGTCTTGTGCCCCTAAACTCGGATCGCCTAAATTTTTTTCAAGCCATCAATTAAGCCCTAAGGAATAATAGTCACCACCCCTCCTTGAACGTTCCTTATTTTTTGGTGTTTTACGTCCATAAAATAGGAAATCTGCTCGAATCCTAGATTTTCGTGTGCTATAGCTTATGTTTTTCATAGGCTCTGGGCCCCCGTACTCGTATCGCCTAGTCTTTTTCCAGGTCATCAAATATGAACTAAGTAACCATAGACACCGCTCTGCCATGACCGTTCCTCATTTTTTGGCGTTTTATAGCCATAAAATTTGAGTTCCGCCCGATTCTCAAATTTTTGTATGCTATAGCCCACGCCTTTCGCATGGGCTCAGGCCCCCGGACCCGGATCGCCTAAAAATTTTTTGGGCCATCAAATAGACCTAAGGAACCACAATCACCGTCCTACCATGACTGTTCCTCATTTTTTGGTGTTTTACAGCCATGAAATATGAATTCTGCCTGATTCCCAGATTTTTGCATGGTAAAGCCCATGCCTTACATATGGGCCCAGGCCCCATGACCAAAATCGCGTAAACCTTTTTTGGGCTATCAAATTCGACCTAAGTAACTATAGTCACCGCCCCACAATATCCGTTCCTCATTTTTGGGTGTTTTATGGCCATAAAATATAAATTTCGCTCGATTTCCAAATATTTTTGTGCTATAGCCAACACCTTCCGCATGGGCCCAGGCCCCTGGACGCATATCTCCTAAATTCTTTTCGAGTCATCAAATAAAACCTAAGGAACCATAGTCACTGCCCCGCCATGACCATTTCTCCCAATTTCTAAATTTTCGTATGCTATAACACATGCCTTACGCATGGGCCCGAGCCCCCAAAGCTGGATCGACTGAAATTTTTTCGGGCCATAAAACAGAAATTTTGCCCGATTCCTAGATATTTTTGTGCGATAGCCCACACTATCTTCATGGTCCTGGGTGACCGTACCTGGATCACTTAAAATTTTGCCGGCCATAAAAAAATACCTAAGGTACAAGAGCCATCTCATCTCCTTGATTGTTCCTCATTTTAGCTTTTAATTTTAGATTAGTAATTTTTCTCTTTTAATTTAGGATCAACTAATTGTTATAGTTATTATAATTAGATAATTAGATTAATTTTACAAATTAGTTTAATTTAAGATTTTTACTAAAAAAGAAAAAAGAAAAAAAAGAAATAGAAATAAGAAATGAAATTGGAAAAGGAAAAGAAGCCTAATTCAAAATTGGGCCATTTTTAATCCTAAACACGTCCAAAAATCCAGCCCACTCCCAAGCCTAACCGGTCAAGTTCCCCACCCTCCTAAAACGACTCCGTTTCACCATATCCCAATCACAACCATTGGATCCCTATGATCCAACAGCTCGTAACTAGGCACCCTTTTGTATAATATTGTCCTAACACAGACTCCCCCATCAAACCCCTTCATTTTCATCTCCCTCCCCTAAAAAATCAAATCATAGCCGCCCTCATATCCCACGCCACCTGTGCCACTGACCACCCGCCGAAAATTGCCTCATGGCGGCACCGATGCTCCAAATCGCTCCAAACTAACACCATGTGATCCTGATCCCTTTCCCAATACCATCCCACTATCATTGTTCCCAAAATCCCCACCTAAATCCACCAATTTCATATCTGAGTTCAAAGCCTAAAAAACCATAAGTCCCCAAAACCACCCAAACTCATACCCCATGACCTCCACATCCCCCCTAAACTCGAATTCCTTATTGATTTCCCCATACAACCCCACAAAATTCCGCAAATCCAAATCTATAAAGGAGTTCAGTTTGTTCAAAAAAAAGCTTCGAGTTTGCTGTACCATTAGTGTTCGAGTCCCAGGCTTGTTCTCCGGTGTTTTTTTTTTTTGCGGATTAGGCTTTCGGCAGTCTTTTCTTTCAAAAAGAAAAGAAAAGTTGCATTCATTCACATACACATCAGATTTCAAAACCCTAAAAACACTCTGAAAAGGCTTCAGCTACTGTTTCATTAGTAGCTAGTTTTATTTTCTTCAGATTCTTGAGAAAAAATTTGAGAAAAGCTTTTCTATGGGATTTCTAGTTTTCTGATTCAAGCCTGGGGCTAAGATGAAGTTGTATACTGCTTTGATTTGCTACTATTTTCCACCTATTGCTTGCTAAAGTTCCTTACTCCATTCTGTTTCTTTGCTGTATCCAGGTACTTCCATAGTGTTGAAGCATGTTGCTTAGCCTATAATGTAATAAAAGTTTGGGTTTATTCAAGATGTTGCATCCCCATTTTTCATGATGAATGTTGTTTTACAGTTTATTTATTTTTAGCAATTCCATATTTAGCTTTCTTCATTGGTAAACATGCTGAAATCTAGATACTTTAGGCTCTTAGTTAGTTATTTGTATGAATGTTCAAGTTAGTTTGGTTGTTCTATGTGCTTCATTACAGTCTCAAAAATGTTTAATAGCATTTGTTCTTTATTAGGAGATGCTGGATTTTAAAAGCGTTTGTATAGTGATCGTTCATAACTAACTGATTAGCAATGTTTGTAGCCACGACTTTAATTCTAGTAGCTTTTCGTTCTTAAAAATTGAAATTAGTTAAAATTCCATCTCCTACGCATAGTATGTCATGATTTAAGGTTGTTGTTTTTTATTTAATTAATTTAGCTAGTGTAAATATTTCATACATTGATTCAGCATGTTAATTTTTCTAGAATTTAGTATCATATGTTGTTGTTTGCAGCAATGTTAGTAGTAACTATGTTAAAAGGGACTTGGTATATCCAGGCTTTCATTTTGGACCTGGTATCAGCCTAAATGATACAGTGTGGACGAGACCAGACCTGATGGGGTCTTGGTTCCGTTTTTGGTATTGCTTTTGGGCTTAATTTTGAACTCAGTTCCCACCAGCCCCATTTACTTTCGAGATTTTCTTAGATAGTAAATTGTCGTTGGCCTGTTGCTCTCCAAATAATTAAAGGTTCATACATATACCTCAAAATATTTATAATTAATAGCTGTTTATTAAGTTCAAATTAGTTTTAAATAAGAGCACCCGTTAGTTTGGCCTTAATTGAATACAAATCTTTTAAAAATGAATCGAGGTGTTCCATTCACATTTGAATCACCTAATCTATTTCCCCCTCACATTAATATTAAAACTTAGGTATTAAACAATCTTGAACATTCGTAGCTTGCTTTAGGCGCGACTTAGTCTCTTATCGTGATTATATATACGTTCGGGTAACATAATCATGATTTTCTTTTAAAAATAAATCGAGATATGCGTTAGCACAACTTTCACCAAACTTTCTTAATATTAATAAAGCGTGATTAATTGTGGACACGTATGCGTGACATGATTCCTGACGCGCCAAAAAAAAAATGAGTACACGTACGCGTGACTCCTTTTAAGATAATTCTTTAATTACGAATTATCAAGCAACTAAAAGCCGTTAAAAGGATAAATGCACATAGGTCCTAATGAGTAGTTAAACAATCCAAGCCAAGTATAAATTGCTAAGCGACCGTGCTAGAACCACGGAATCGGAAATGCCTAACACCTTCTTCCGGGTTAACAGAATTCCTTATCTAGAATTTCTGGTTCGCGGACTTTTAAATAAAGTCGAAAATTTCCTCGATTTGGGATTTAAAAATAAACCGGTGACTTGGAACACCAAAAAATAAATTATTCCAAGTGGAGACTCCGAAAAATAATTAAAATAATCTCATTTCGAATAATGTCACTTTAATTGAAAAAACTCACTTATATACCCCCTCGGGTGGTAAAAAGGAGGTGTGACACCACATGATTCTCATATTTTCACGTGCTATAGCCGCTGCCGTCTGCATGGGGTCGGGCGACTGTACATGGATCGCCTAATTTTGTTTAGGCCCATAAAAAGGCCTAAGAAACAATAGTCACCGCCTCGCCATGACCGTTCCTCATTTTTGGCATTTTAGGGGCGTAAAACTTTAATTCCGCCAGTTTACTAGATTTCGCGTGCTATAGCCCATGTCTTCCATTTGGGCCTAGGCCGAATCGCGTAAAAAAATTTTGGCCAATCAAATACAACCTAAGGAACCATAGTCATCGACCCTCCATGACCGTTCCTCTTTTTTGGCATGTTACGACCATAAAATTGAAATACCGATTGAAAACTAAATTTTTGTATGCTATAGCCCACACCTTCAACATGGGCCCGAGCCCCCTAACTCGGATGGCCTAAAATTTTTTCGGGCCATCAAATACAATGCAAGAAACCATATTTACCACCCGCCATGACCGTTCCTCATTTTTTGGTATTTTACGCCATAAAACTAGACTTTTGCCCGATTCCCAAATCTTCGTGTCCTATAGCACACGCCTACCATATGGGCCCGACCCCCAAACCCGGATCGCCTAAAATTATTTTGGCCATCAAATACGACCTAAGGAACCATAGACACCGCCCCTCCGTGATCGTTCCTCTTTTTGATATTTTACGATCATAAAATTAGAGTTCCACCCGGTTCCCACATTTTCGTGTGCTATTACACACGCCTTCCGCATGGTCCCGGTCCCCGGTACCCTGATTGCCTAACATATTTTCGAGCTATCAAATATGACCAAAATACCTATAGTCTCCGCCCCACCATGACCGTTTCTTTTTTTTTTTTGTCATTTTACGATCATAAAGCTGTAATTCACTCGATTCCTAGATTTTCTTGTGCTATAGCCCACATCTTACGCATGGGCGCATGCCCCCGAACTCGGATCACCTAAATTTTTTTCTGGAAATCAAATACAATCTAAGGAACCATAGTCACCGTTCGTCTTGAGTGTTCCTCTTTTCTTGGTGGTTTACATTAATAAAACTGAAATTTCGCCCAATTTTTAGATTTTTGTGTGCTATAGCCCACGCCTTCCATATGGGTCCGAGCCTAAGATCCGAATTGCCTAAAATTTTTCTAGGCCATCAAATACAATCTAAGGCCACAGTCACCACCCTGCCATGACCTTTGCTCTTTTTTGGCATTTAAGACTATAAAACTGAAATTTCGCTCGATTTCTAAATTTTCGTGTGCTATAGCTTGCCCCTTCTGCATGGGCCCGGGCCCTCAGACCTGGATTGCCTAAAATTTTTCTAGGCTATCAAATACGACTTAAGTAATAATAGTCAAAACCCTTCCATGATCGTTTCTCGTTTTTTCGTGTTTTACAACCATTAAATTGGAATTATGCCTTATTCTCATATTTTCGTGTGCTATAGACCACACCTTCCGCATGGGCCGGGCCCCCGGACCCGGATTGCCTAAAATGTTTTTGGGTCATCAAATATAGCTTAAGGAACCATAGTCACTATTCACGTTGACCGTTCCTCTTTTTTTCTTTGGCATTTTACGGCCATGGAACTTAAATTTTGCCCGATTCTCTGATTTTCGTGTATTATAGTCCATGCCTTCAGTATTGGCTCGGGCCTTAGACCCGGATCGCTTAAAATTTTTTAGGGGCATCAAATACGACCTAAGGAACCATACTTATCGCTCTGCCATTAATGTTCCTTGTTTTTGGCATTTTACTGCCATAAAACTGGAATTCCACCTAAATCCTAGATTTTTGTGTCGTATAGCCCAAGGTTTTCTAAGCTCTGGGCCCCGGGACCCGTATTGCCTAAAAAATTTTCAGGCAATCAAATGCGACCTAAGGAACCATAGTCACCACCACGCTATGACAATTTCTCGTTTTTGATGTTTTACGGCCATAAACATGGAATTCTGAATGGTTCCCAGATTTTTTGCGTTACAGCCGACGCCTTCCGCATGGGTCCAGGCCCCCGGACCAGAATCATGTAAAAATTTTCTGGGCCATCAAATTCGACATAAAGAATCATATTCACTGCCCCGCCATGTTCGTTCCTCGTTTTTGGGCAATTTAAGGCAATATAATTAGAATTTTGCCCGATTCTCATATTTTCATGTGTTATAGCCCACACTTTCTGCATGGGCCCGAGCCCCCGGACCTGGATCGCCTAATAATTTTTTGGGCCATCTAATACGACTTATGGAAATATAGTCACCTCCCTTCTATGGCTGTTCCTTATTTTTTGGTGTTTTACGATCATAATACTAGAATTTCACCCGATTCCCAAATTTTCATGTGGTGCCCACAGCTTCCGCATGGGCCCGTGCCCAGAGATCTGGATTTTCTAGAAAATTTTTGGGTAATCAAATATGGCTTAACGAACCATAATCACTGTTCAGCATGGCCGTTCCATATTTTTTTGGCATTTTACGACCATAAACCTATAATTCTGCCTGATTCCCAGAGTTTCGTGTGCTATAGCCATGCCTTTAGCATGGCTGGGGCCCCTGGACTCGGATTGCCTTAAATTTTTTTGGACCATCAAATACAACCTAAAGAACAACAGTCACTGCTTCGCCATGACCGTTCCTCATTTTTGGCATTTTACGGCCATAAAACTCTAATTCTGCCCAATTCTTCAATTTTTGTGTGCCATATCTCACGCCATCCCCATGGGCCAGTCCCCCAGCCCCGGATTGTCTAAAAAAATTTCAGGCCATCAAATACGACCTAAAAAACCATAGTCACCGCCCCTCCATGACCATTTCCTCATTTTTTGGCATTTTACGGCCATAAAACATGAATTTCGAAAGATTCCAGATTTTCGTCTGCTATAGCCCAAGCCTTACATATGGCCCAGGCCCTAAAACACGGATCATCAAATACGAACTAAGGAAATATAGTCACCACCCCACCATGAATATTCCTTGTTTTTGGCATTTTACGACCATAAAATTGGAATTCTACCCGATTCCTAGATTTTATTGTGACATAGCCCACGCTTTCCGCATGGGCTAGCCCCCCAGACTCGAGTCGTCTAATAATATTTTATGTCATCAACAGATGACCTAAGGAACCATAGTCACCCTGCCATGAATGTTCCTCATTTTTTGGTATTTTATGGTCATAATATTAGAATTCAACCTGATTCCCAGATTTTCGTGTGCCATAGTTCACGCCTTTCACATGGACCTGGGCCCCCATACCAGAATCACATAAAACTTTTCAAGGGCCATAAAATTCTACCTAAGAAATCATTGTCACTGCCCACCATGTCCGTTCTATATTTTTGGGCATTTTAAGGCCATAAAACTAGAATTTCGTCTAATTCCTAAATTTTCGTGTGCTATAGGCTACACCATTTGCATGGGCCTGGGCCCTCTGACCCGGATCGCCTAAAATTTTTCTGGCCATCAAATATGACCCATGGAACTATAGTCAACTCCCCTCCATGACCATTTCTCATTTTTGGCATTTTACGGCCTTAAAACTAGAGTTCTGCCCGATTCCCAAATTTTATTGTGCTTTAGCTCACACTTTTTGCATGGGCTCGAGCCTCGAGACCCAGATTGCCTAAAAAATTTTCGGGCCATCAAATAAAACCTAAAGAACTATATCCACTTCCCCTCCTTGACATTTTCTTATTTTTGGCCTTTTACAATCATGAAACTAGAATTCTGCCCAATTTTCAGATTTTCGTAAGCTATACCCACGCCTTCCGCCTGGGTGCGGGCCCCAGAACCTATTTAGCCTAATAATTTTACGAGAATTCTAGTACGACCCAAGGAACTATAGTCACTGCCTCACCATCACCTTTTCTTATTTTTTGGCATTTTACAACTATAAAACCGCAATTTCGCTCGTATCCCTAATATTTGTGTGCTATAGCCCACGCTTTCCGTAGGCCTTAGGCCCCTCGACTCGAATCGCCTAAAATTTTTATGGACCATAAAATACGACCTAAGGAACCATATTCACCACCCTTTCATGATCGTTCCTCGTTTTTTGGCATTTTACGGCCATAAAAATGTAATTCCGTACGATTCCCAGATATTTCCGTATGGGCCTGGTCCCCCGACCCGGATCGCATGATATTTTTTGGGCCATCAATAATAAGAGTTGGAGAACCATAGTCATCGTGCTTCCATGACCGTTTTTTAGTTTTTGGCATTTTTTAGCCATAAAGCTTGAATTCCGCCCGATTATTAGATTTTCGTATGATGTGGTCCACGCCTTGCACATGGGCCAGGTCCCCCAAACCCGGATCACCTAAAAAATTTCGGGCATTCAAGTACGACCCACGGAACTATAGTCATCAACCTGCCATGACCGTTCCACATTTTTTGTCATTTACAACTATAAAACTGGAATTTTGGCCGAATCCCAAATATTCGTGTGCGTTAGGCATGCTTTTTGTAGTCCCCGAGCCCCTGGACCGAATCACCTAAGAATTTTCCAGGCCATCAAATATGATTTAAGAAACCATAGTCACCGCCCTGCCATAATTGTTCCTCATTTTTTGGCCTTTTACGACCATAAATATCGCCAAAAAATGAAATTTCATTCGATTCTCAAATTTTTGTGTGATAAAGACCACACATTCCCATATTAGAATTGCATCAAAATATTTCTAAGCCATAAAATAGGACCTAGGTTACCATAGTCACCACCCTGTCGTGACCGTTCTTTATTTTTTGGTGCTTTAAGGCCATAAAACTTGAATTCCGCCCTATTCCCAGATTTTCTTGTGCTAAATCCCACGCCTTCTACATGGGCCCAGGCCATCAGACCCGTATCGCCTAAAAATTTTCTAGGCCATCAAATATGACCAAAGAAATAATAGTCACCACCCCTCCATGACCGTTCCTCATTTTTTGGCGTTTTACGGCCATAATAGTGGTATTCCTCCTGATTCCCCCAGACCCGTATTGCCTAAATTTTTTTCGTACTATCAAATAAGACCTAAAGAACCATATTTACCGTCCCGCCGTGACCATTTCTCATTTTTTGGCATTTTACGACTATAATAATCAAATTTCTCCTGATTCCTAGACCCCTCACATAAAACTTTTTCGGGCCATCAAATACGACCTAAGAAAGTATAGTCACCATCCTGCCATGACCATTTCTAATATTTTTTTGCATTTTATGGCTATAAAATTTGGAATTCCGCCCGATTTTCAGAGTTTCATATGCTATAGCCCACGCCTTCTGCATGGGCCTGGGCCCCATTCTCGGATTGCCTAATATTTTTTCGAGCTATCAAATATGAACTAAGAAACCATAGTTACTGTTCGCCATGACCTTTCCTCCTTTTGGCATTTTACGACCATAAAACTAGAATTTTACTCGATTTCCAAATTTTCATATGTTATGGTCCACGCCTTGCGCATGGGCCCAGGTCCTCGTCTTGGATTGGCTAAAAATTTTCTAGGCTATCAAATATGACCTAAAGAACCATAATCACCACCACGCCTTGACCGTTCCTTATTTTTTGGTGTTTTACGGCCTTAAAATTAGAATTTCGCCTGATTTTCAGATTTTTGTGTGCTATAGTCCATGTCTTCCACGTGGGCCCGGTCCCTATTCCGGATTGCCTAATATTTTCTTGGGCCATAAAATATGACCTGAGGAACCATAGTCATTGCCCGACCATGACCATTTCCTCGTTTTTAGCATTTTAGAGCCCTAAAGCTCGAATTCCGCCCGATTCTTAAATTTTCATGTGCTATAGCCCAGACCTTTCGCATGGGCTGGGTCCCCCAAACCCATATAGCCTACAATTTTTCCGGTCATTCAAGTACAACCCTAGGAACTATATTCACCACCCCACCATGACCTTTACTCATTTTTTGGCATTTTACGGCTATAAAACTAGAATTCCTCCCGAATCCAAAATATTTATGTGTATAGCCCACGCTTTTCGCATGACTTGGGCCCCCGAATATGGATTGCCTAAAATTTTTATGGGTACTTAAATACGATCTAAGGAACCATAGTCACTGGCCCATCATGACCTTTCCTCGTTTTTGATATTTTACGGATATAAAACTGGAATTTCGCCAGAATCCTAGATATTTGTGTGCTATAACACATGCTTTCTATAGGCCTTGGGCCCCCGAACCTAGATCGCTTAAAAGTTTTTTGGGCCATCAAATACAACCTAAGGAATGAGAGGCCTCGCCCTGACATGACTGTTCTTTATTTTTGGCATTTACATCCAAAAAATTATAATTTCATCCGATTCCCAGATTTTCGTGTGATAAAGCTCACGCCTTCCGTATGGGTCGGGTCCCAAAGACTAGAATCACGTAAAACCTTTTCGGGCCATCAAATACAACCTGGCTAACTAGAGTAACCGCCCCGCCATGACCGTTCCTCAGTTTTTGGCGTTATAAGGCCATAAAACTGGAATTCCGCCAGATTCCCAAATTTTCATGTGCTACGCCTTTCGCATGGGCCCAAGCCCTCGGACCGTATCACCTAAAATTTTTGGGCTATCAAATAAGAACTAAGGAACCATAGTCACCACCCCACCATGACCGTTCCTCATTTTAAAGCATTTTACGGCAATAAAATAAGAATTTCACCGATCTCCGGATTTTCATGTGATAAAGACCACGCCTTCCACATGGGTCGGGTCCCCCAAACCAAAATCGTGTAAAACTTTTCCGGAAGATCAAATACAACCTAGGGAACCATAGTAACTACCCTACCATGATCGTTTCCCCTTTTTTGGCATTATACGGTTATAAAACTAGAATTTCGTCGGATTCTCAAATTTTTGTGTGATATAGACCATGCCTTGTGAATGGGCTCGGGCCACTGGATCCGGATTGCCTAAAATTTTTTCGGGCCACCAAATACAACTAAAAGAACTATAGTCACTGCCCTGCCATGACCATTCCTCTGTGTTGGCATTTTACAGTCATAAAACTAAAATTTTGCTCGGTTCCTAAATTTTCGTGTGCTATAATGGCCCACTCCTTCCTCGTGGACTCAGGCCCTCGAATCTGGATGGCCTAAAAAATTTTCGGACCATCTGATAGGACCTAAGAAACCATAATCACCTCCTCGCCATGCCATTCCTCATTTTTTGGCATTTTATGGCCATAAAACTGGACATTTGCTGATTCCCAGATTTTCGTATGTTATAGCCCCCCCTTATGCATGGGCCTGGACCCCCAGACCTGAATCACCTAAAAAAAATTTGGGCAATCAAATACAACCTAAGGAACAATATTCACCACCCCTTCCATGACCATTCATTGTTTTTTGACGTTTTACGGCCATGAACATAGAATTCTGGTTGATTCCTATACTTTCATGTGCTATAGCCCACGCCTTTCGCATTGGCATAGGCCCCTGAACCCGGATCGCCTAAAAATTTCTTGGACATCAAATACGAACTAAGGAACCATAGTCACTGCACGCCATGACCGTTCCTTATTTTTTCGTTTTATGGCCATAAAACTTGAATTTCACCCGAATCCTATATTTTCATGTGCTATAGCTCATGCTTTCTGCAGTCCCTCAAACCCGGATCGCTTAAAAATATTTCAGGTTATCAAATATGACCTAAGAAACCATAGTCACTGCCCCACCATGAACGTTCCTTGTTTTTTGGCCATAAAAACTTAAATTCTTGTCGAATCCCAGATTTTCGTGTCTTTATAGCCCACACTTTCCATAGGCTCTAGGCCCACATACCTGGATTGCCTAAACAAATTTTGGGCCATTAGATACAACCTAAGAGACTATAGTCAGTTCCCACCATGATTGTTTTCATTTTTGGGAATTTACAGCCATAAAAGTATAATTTTACACGATTTCCAAATTTTCGTGTGCTATATATAGCTCACGCCTTCCGTATAGGAAACGGCCCCCCGACCTGTATTGCCTAAATTTTTTTGGGCCATCAAATATGACCCAAGGAACCATAGTCACAACCCGCCGTGACCGTTTCATATTCTTACGTGTTTTACGATCATTAAACTGAAACTACGCTTGATTCCTAGATTTTCGTGTTCTATAGCCCACACCTTCCGCAAGGTCCCAGGTCCCCGGACCCGAATCGCCTAAATTTCTTACGGGCCATAAAATACAACCTAAGGAACAATTGTCACCGCGTACCATGATCGTTCCTCTCTTTTTGGCATTTTATGGCCATAAAACTTAAATTCTGCTTGACTCCCAGATTTTTATGTGCTATAGCCCATGCCTTCCCCATGGGTCCGGGCCCTCGAACTCGTATTGTCTAAAACAATTTTGGGCCATCAAATACGAGCTAAGGAACCACAGTCACCGCCTCACCATGATTGTTCCTCATTTTTGCCATTCTACGGCCATAAAATTGGAAATCCGTCCGTAAATATCTATCTATATATATTCCCTGAAAGGAGAAGGAAGGCTGGAATGCCAACAGGCATATATTATTTAATTCACCCGACCCCTGACTCATTTGATCGGATTTATGTTGGCTTCGTTGGGAGGCTCCCGTAGTTTGTTATGTCAGCTCCAAAAGGATAAGTTGTGTTGGAATTGTTCTTATATTTTCGTGTGATTTCCACGCCTTCCACATGGTTTGGGGCCCTCGGACTGGAATCATTTAAACTTCTACGGGACATCAAATACGACCTAGAGTACCATAGTAACCACCTCGTCACGACCGTTCCTTGTGTTTTAGCATTTTACGATAATAAAACTGGAATTCCATCCGATTCCTAGATTTTTGTGTGCTATAGCCCACGCCTGCTGCATGGGCTCTGGCCCACATACTCGGATCATCTAAAATTTTATCAAGTATAGCCTAAGAAACCATAGTCACTATTCCCCATAACCGTTCCTCTTTTTTGACTTTTTACGGCCTTAAAACTGGAATTTTGTCTGATTCCCAAATTTTCGTGTGCTATAGCCCAAGCCTTCCGCATTGGCTCGAGCCCCCGGATTCGGATTGCCTAAAAAATTTTTTGTCCATCAAATATGACCTAAGGAATCATAGCCACCGCCCCACCATGACTGTTCCTCATTTTGTGGCATTTTAAGACCATAAAACTAGAATTTCTCCTCGTTCCCTCATTTTTTTATGTTATAGCCCACGCATTCCGCATTTTCCCGGGGTCCGCATCCAAATCGCCTAAATTTTTTTCGGTGCATCAAATACGACCTGAGGAACAATAGTTATCACCCCACCATAAACTTTTCCTCATTTTTGGCATTTTACGGCCATAAGCATGAATTCCGCCTGATTCCCAAATTTTCGTGTGCAAAAAATAGCACATGCCTTCAGCATGAACCCAATCCCCCGAACCCAGATCGCCTAAAGTTTTTACGGACAATCAAGTATGACCAAAGGAAGTGTAGTCATCACTCCGCCATGTCTATTCCTCATTTTTTAGCATTTAACGGCCATAAAACTAGAATTCTTCCTGAATCCCAAATATTCGTCTGCTACAGCCCATGCTTTCCGCAGGCCCCTGGCCCCCGGACCCGGATGCCTAAATTTTTTTCAGAAAATCAATTACGACCTAAGGAACTATAGTCACCACCCACCATGACCGTTCCACATTTTTTGGTATTTTATGGCCATAAAACTAGAATTCCGTCTAATTCCTATATGTTCGTGTGATAAATCCCACGCCTTTCGCATGAGCCGGGCTCCCCAGAACATAATCGTGTAAAAATTTTCCAGGCCATCAAATACGACCTAGGGAACTATAGTAACCATCTCACCATGATCGTTCTTTATTTGTTGGCATTATACGGCCATAAAACGGGAATTCTGCCTAATTTCCAAATTTTTGGTGCTATAGCCCACGCTTTTCGCATAGGCCCAGGCCCCCATACTCGGATTGCCTAAAATATTTTTGGTCAATGAAATATGACATAAGGAATCATAGTCACCGCCCTTCCATGAAAGATCCTCATTTATTGGTATTTTACGGCCATAAAACTGGAATTTCTCACGATTCATTCATTTTTGTGTGCTATAGCCCACACATTCCGCATGGTCCTAGGCCCCGGACCCAGATCGCTTATTTTGTATTCGTGGCATCAAATATGACTCGAGGAACTATAGTCATTGCCCCTCCATGACTGATTTTCGTTGTTTGGTGTTTTACAACCATAACATTGAAATTCTTTCCGATTCCTAAATTTTCGTGTGCTATAGCCCACGCCTTTCGCATGGGCCCGAGCCACCTTACCGTATCGCCTAAAAATTTTCGTGGATATCAAATACGACCTAAGGAACCATAGTCACCGCCCCGCCATGACTATTCCTTTTTTGTGGATTTTACGGTCGTAAAACTAAAGTTCCGCCTGATTTCCAGATTTTCATGTGCTATAGCTAACGAATTTTGCATGGGCCCTGGCCTCTGAACTCGAATAACCTAAATTTTTTCCGAGCCATCAAATACAATCTAAGGAACCATATTCACCACCCCTCCATACTTTCTTCTCGTTTTTTAACATTTTACGGCCATAAAGCTGGGATTTCGCTTGATTCCTAAATTTTTATGTGATATCGACCACACCTCCCGCATAGGCCCATGCCCTGAACTCGGGTCACCTATAATTATTTTGGGATATCAAATATGACCTAAGAAACCATAGTTATATTCTTGCTACGATCATTCCTCCTTTTTTGGCGTTTTACATCGATAAACCAAGAATTCTGCTTGATTCCCAAATATTCGTCTGCTATAGCCCATACCTTCCGCATGGGCCTGGGCTCCCAAACCTGGATTGCCTAAAAAATTTCCTGTCCATCAAATATGACCTAAGGAACCATAGTCTTAGAGAAACCATGAATGTTTCTCATTTTTGTGTTTTACGGTCATAAAAACTGGAATTCCGCCCGATTTCCATATTTTCGTGTGTTATATATAGCCCACGCCTTTTGCATGGTTCCAGGCCCTCGGACCCGTATCGCCTAAAAAATTTTCGAGCTATCAAATACGACCTAAGGAACCATAGTCACTGCCTCGCCATGACCGTTCCTCATTTTTTAGCATTTTACGGCCATAAAACTATGAGTTCTGCCCGATTCCCAAATTCTCGTGTGCTATGGCTCACGCCTTCCGCATGGGTCGAGACTCGACGGACCCAGATCGTCTAAAAAATTTCAGTCCATGAAATATGACCTAAGGAACCATAGTTACCGTCATCCATGATCGTTTTTTGGCATTTTACGATCGTAATACTGGAATTTCTCTTGATTCCCAGATTTTCGTGTGTTATAGCCCACACCTTCTGCATGGCCCCGAGTCCATGGACCTGTATCGCGTAAAAAATTTCCTAGATATAAAATACGACCTAAGGAACCATAGTCATCGCCCAGACATGACTATTCCTCATTTTTTGGCATTTTAAGTCATAAAACTAGAGTGCCGCGCGATTCTGAGATTTTCTTGTGCTATAGCTAACGCCTTCCGTATGGACTTAGGCCTCGGGACCCATATTTCCTAAAAAAATTTAGGCTATCAAATACAACCTAAGGAACTATAGTCACCGCCCCCATATAAAAATTTCTCATTTTTTGGCATTTTACGGCCATAGAATTTTAATTCCTCCCTATTTCCAGATTTTTGTGTGCTATAAACCATGCCTTCTACATGGGCGTGGGCCCCCGGACCTACGTTGCTTAAAACTTTTTTGGGCCATCAAATACGAACTAGGGAAAAATATTCTTTTCCCTCAACGACCGTTTCTCATTTTTTGACATTTTACAGTCATGAAACAGGAATTCTGGTTGATTCCCAGATTTTTATGTGTTATAGACTAAACCTTCTGCATAGGCCCGGTCCCCGGACTCAGGTCAACTAAATATTTTTTGGGACATTAAATACAACCTAAGGAACCATAGCTATCACCCCCGCAATGACCGTTCCTCATTTTTTAACATTTTACATCCATAAACGTAGAATTCTGCTCGATTCTTAGATATTTGTTTTCTATAGCCCACGCCTTCTGCATGGGTCCGAGCTCCGGAACTCGGATCCTCTAAAATTTTCCTAGCCATAAAGAAAACCCTACGGAATGATAGCCACAGGCCCACCATGAACGTTTCTCATGTTTTTGCGTTTTACGGCCATAAAAGTAGAATTCCACCCCTAGACTTTCTTTTGTTATATAGCCCACACTTTCCGTATGGGCCCAGGCCCTCGGACCCGTATAGCATAAAAAAATTTCAGGCCATCAAATATGAACTAAGGAACCGTAGTCACCACCCCGCCATAACCGTTATGGTATTTTGGTGTTTTACTGCCATAAAACTAGAATTCCACTCAATTCTCAAATTTTCGTGTGCTATACCTCACACCTTCCGCACGGGCTCGGGCCACCTTAGTCGGAATGCATAAATATTTTTGGGCCATCAAATATGACCTCAGGAACCATATTTATCGCTCCGCCATGATTTTTCCTAATTTTTAGCATTTTACAACCATAAAACTAGAATTGTGTCCGATTCCCAGATTTTAGTATGATAAAACACACACCTTTCGCACGGGCCCGGGCTCCTAGACTAGCATCGCGTAAAATATTTTTGGCCTATCTAATACATTCTAAGGAACTATAGTCACCATCCCGCCATGACCGCATCTCATTTTTGGCATTTCACAGCCACAAAACTGGAATTCCGCCCGATTCCCAGATTTTTATGTGCTATTGCGCACGCCTTCTACATGGGCCCAGGCCCCCGAACCCGGATCGTCTAAAACTTTTTGGTCAATCAAATAGGACCTAAGGAACCATAGTCATTGTTCTTCATGCACGTTCCTTTTTTATTTTGGCATTTTACTGTTATAAAATTTGAATTTCACACAATTATAAGGTTTTCGTGTGCTATAGCCCATGCCTTTCTCATGGGCACAGGCCTCTAGAATCAGATTGCCTAGAACTATAGTCACGCACTTCCATAAACATTCCTCGCTTTTTGGAATTCTACGGTCATAAAACTAAAATTCCGCCTGATTCTCAGATATTTGTGTGCTATAGCCTACGCTTTTCGCAGGGGCCGGGGCCTCAGACCCGGATCACCTAATATTGTTTCGGACCACAAACTATGACTTGAGGAGCCATATTCATTGCCTCGTTGTGACCGTTTTCTCATTTTTTGGTGTTTTACGGGCATAAAGCTTTTTACCCGATTCCTAGATTTTCGTGTGCTATAGACCAATCTTTCTATATGGACCAGATCACCCAAACCCGAATCGCCTGAAATTTTTTCAGCCAATCAAGTACGACCCAATGAACTATATTCACCGCCAAGCCATGACTGTTCCTCATTTTTGGCATTTTACGGCCATAAAACTAGAAATTCGTCTGATTCCCAAATTTTCGTGTGATAAAGCCAACGCCTTCTGCATGGGCTGGGGCCCCCGGTTTAGAATCGCTTAAAACATTTTTGGGACATCGAATATGACCTAGGGTAACTACCCAACCATGATCGTTCCTCGTGTTTTGGCATTTTATAGCTATAAATCTTGAAACCGCTAAATTTCAAAATTTTCGTGTGCCAGCCCACGCCTTCCGCATGGGCCAAGATCCCCGTGACCTAGATCACCTAAAATTTTATTGGACAATCAAATACAGCCTAAGGAACCATAGTCACTTTTCCCCATGACCGTTCCCCTTTTTTTGACTTTTAACCGTCATAAAACTAGAATTTCGCTCGTTCCACAGATTTTCGTGTGCTATAGCGCACACCTTATGCATAGGCCTAGGCCCCCGGACCCTGATTGCCTAAAGTTTTTTGGGCCATAACATACGACCTAAACAACAATAGTCACCGCCCTGCCCTGACCGTAACTCATTTTTTGGCATTTTACATCCATAAAACTGAAATTTCGCCCGGTTCCTAGATTTTCATGTGATAAAGCCCACACCTTCCGCTTGGGGTTGGGCCCCCGGGCCAAAATCACATAAAATATTTCTGGGCCATCAAATATGACCTAAGTAACTATACTTACCACCCCGCCTGACCGTTTGTCATTTTTGGCATTTTACGGCCATAAAACATGAATTCCACCTGATTCTCAAATTTTCGTGTGTTATAGCCCATGCCTTCCGCATGGGCCAGGGCCCCTGAACTCGAATTGCCTAAAAAAATTCTGGTCCATCAAATATGACCTAAGGAACCATAGTCACCACCCGGCCATGACTATTCCTCGTTTTTTAGATTTTAGGGCCATAGAACTAGACTCCGCCCAATTCCCTCATTTGTGTGTGCTATAGCCCACACCTTCCATATGGTCCCGTGCCCCTGGACCCAATCGCCTAAGAAAATTTTGAAGCATCAAATACAACTAGAGGAACCATAGTTTTCACGACCCAATTCCATACTAAGTCGAGACTGCCGTTGTTAGGCAAGCCCACAAGCGAGACTATTATTTATTTATCCCCTTTTTACATATTTTTAATTACACTGAATTTTAAGCAAATGTGACAAGTCATTTTTAAAAATTATATCAACATCAAAAGTGCATAGTCTGCGGTGATCAAAATGACAAGGACAATAGTACATAAGTGCTACAAATCCCTAAGACCCGGTGTCACAAGTACATGAGCAATCTAGAGAATATACAAAGCTACTAAACTACTGTCTGAAAGTAATATCCATAAATAGGAAATAAGATGGAAGGAGACTCCAGGGTTGCGGATCATAGCAAGGCAAGAAACTCATTCCTAAGTCTACGTAGATGATCAGCTACGCACCCACGTGACCATTGGTGGAACCTATCTCAGTACCTGCACATCAGTGCAGAATTATCTAGTCTAACCATGAAGAAGTAGTGACGAGGAATCGACTTGACACTTATTAGAGGTCACTAATAACAGTAATAAGAGTTCATAAAGTAGACATTGTGTGCATAAAACAGGTATTAATGAGATTAAAAAAAAGCAACCACGATAATTACAACAGGAGCCTGTAACACATCACCATATTATATAACTGGCCATGAAGGCACTAACTCAATAATACCCAGACCGGAACCCATTTCAGTTGTTAAACACAAAGATGCCGAGGTGAATGGCCCAATGCTATAAGAATAGTATTACCATCATACCTGCCGAGGAGGACGATCTGATCCCATTAGAGTGATATTATCATATCTGTGAGCACGTGATTTTTGCTCTCACGACAATTACTCCCAAAATTATAAAATAAAATAGTTTTGTTATCACATTTGAATGGATTGTGTGTTATCTTTCTTTTGCATCTTGTATGTGTGTTTATTTGTTTAAACTAATTAAAATACAAAAATACGTGTTGCATGCATTTCTAAATTA